>OY744611.1:54299094-54324094 GCA_963556255.1 Allolobophora icterica | reverse complement strand
CCTTAAATACATCGGGCGAGAAAAAAAATAATGCTTTTTCGTATTATCCGTATTAGTTTTTATTTCGTGATCGATCTGAGGTACCTCGGGGCTAAAGTAGTAATAATGCTACTGTTATAACTAAATTATTGTAGTCATCACAATCATCACCATTGTGTTCGTCGCTATTTGAGGTTTGAGCAAGCAACTAGGGTAGATCTTCGTAGTCAATTCAGAGAGATTTTCCAAAGGACGAATTCTGTTTGGTGTCTCTAGAGATGTGTTGTGCGGAAAGCTTCAGTGTCAAGACAATTCAAAAGCCTTGTATTACTACCAGAGCTATTATCTTTTTTCCACGGCTTCAATCGGTTCCTATACTTGCCATTCTGTCATCTTCGACTTCGGAACTGCAACCCAGGATCCAGGACTCGTGCCAAACGGAGCCAAATGCGGCGACAGACAGGTGAATACATTTCTTGTCTTGTTTCAGTAATATATTTATCTATGTAATAATTATTCATTCAATCATTCATTTAGGAGCCCGTCACAGACGACGTAGGCAACTAGACTTTTACCGTTTAGACTTTTCTGACTGTTTGTATGTGTGTATGTCTGTCTCATCAATCAATCAATCAATCAATCAATCTATCTATCTATCTATCTATCTATCTATCTATCTATCTATCTATCTATCTATCTATCTATCTATCTATCTATCTATCTATCTATCTATCTATCTATCTATCTATCTATCCATCCATATATCCATCCATCCATCCATCCACCCATCCATCCATCCACCCATCCATCCATCCATCCATCCCTCTATCTATTTATCTATCTATAACCATAACCACAACCAACAGTTTATTGGACCATCAGAACGTTTACAGTACAAGCCATAGATCATCTTACACTACGAATGCTCAGATGGGCATAATTGGGGACCTCAAAGGACCGAAATCCCGCTAATTAGGGTCCCAAGTAAATGAATGAAGCTAGGCGGGTTTTCAATATTTTTACACTAGTGAAAACCGAAAGACAAAAAGGATGACCACCGAACAAATATAGAAGCTGGCGAGGACCAAAAGCGAACTGCTGAACCACTTCCGAACCCGCAAGCTATGGTACTTTGGACACATCATGCGGCAGCCGAAGGACAACATCGAAGGCAGCCTGATGACAGGTCTTGTAGAAGGGATTCGCAACCGCGGCAGACCAAGAATATCCTGGATTGACAACATTATAAAATGGATTGGACTATCTGGAACCAGACTAATGGCTGCAGTACGAGATAGGAAGCTGGACGGTTTACGTTAATAACCGCGATCACAAAACCGCGATCCTCAAAAGCGCGATCTTCAAAACCGCGATCCTCAAAACCGCGACCGTCTCAAAACCGCGATCATCAAAACCGCGATTTTAAACATTTATAAACACAACAAAAGTTTAGATATAATTTTAAATATGAGATATGATAAATGAAATTTTAATCAAAAGAATAAAGTGTAAATGTCTTGTAATGTAGGCCTATTAAAGTCAAATGTTTCAAAGTGTAGGCCCTATGTGAAACATTAAACTTGTAGGCCTATCATAGTCAAATGTTTCAGAGTGTAGGCCCTATGTCAAACGTTACACCTGAAGGCTTAGATTATGTCCAATGCCTCGAAGATAATCTAAAATCGGTCGGTTTGCATAATCGACGACGATGGTTTTGATTCTGTCAGCAGTTTCTTTGTAGATTCTCCGAGATGGATTTGGCTGTTGACCTGCGATGTATTGTTCTATCTTCATTTCGTTAGTATTCTGTTCCGTCTTGAGCGAATCGATGAATTTCCAGATGGTCGGGTGATTGGCGCCAATAAGTTCGATGAACCCTCGATGCCAGCCTTCAACCGAGTTATTAGTTCTCGGCAGATCCTGAAGGACTGCATCAAAGCAGTTACAAAGTGCATGCGCGAACAACGGTGCATTTCGTCCACCTCTTCTTGCCGGCCTCCCAATCCAGGTATCTTCAAAGTAGATGAGAAGGTCTCGAAGAATTTCTTCATTCGCGGTGAAGAAAGGAGATTCCAATAGATCGTCGAAAGCAGCAATCTACTGGTACGAAGGCCAGCGACAAAATTTGCCTGATGGACAAGGCGAATTCGGGATCTGAGGTGTATCTTTGTCTAAGGGTTTCATTTGATTGTATTTTTTTCCACAAGCATTGACTCATGTGGAATAAACAACCGTGCTGTTCGATTTCCGGGTAGACCGTTTTGAATGCTAGGAGAGCAGCCGCTTCGAAATCGGTCATGACCGACTTAGGTTTAAGATCTTGGTTCAGCTTATTCAGCTCCATAAGGACTCGAACGTAGCTGTTCGTTGATCTGTCAGTCATGAGAACATACACTGTAGGAATTACAGAGCTGTACTTAACAGCGTGTATAGTGTAGAGTTGATTAAAGAGCGGTGGTGAACATTTGAAGGACATTCTGCCATTAACGCGATGAGAAGCAGGACCACTGTCGTACCTGAGAAAATCGTCTCCTTTCAGCGTCTTCTTGTAGGCATTCATCGAGGTTGGCTGGATTCGCTAAAGGAACACCATCCAGACGGCGCGCTCTTCTTACCGTTTGCTTGATCATGCGAACAGGAGGCAATTGACCGGCGATGGCTGTCGGTACACCTCTCAGTGTTGCTGCGACAATCTGATGTGTAGACTCTTGTGTAGTCCTCGCTTGGGCTTTGACCGTCTCCATCGTTTTTCGAACTTCGACTTTTGCAGCATCAGGAACATGATTGTGACTAGAAACTTTCACAATTTCGTCACCTTCGGTATGACAGCGAGCGCGACAACTAAATCTATCTTAGTCCGTACATTTCCAATGCCTTTTCCCCTTTATTGTTTTCTCGTTACGAAATGTATAACCTTGAACGAACAAGAGATCTCGACCCTTATAACTTTTAACGATTTCAAGCGGCATTCTCGACAATCTAAAAGTATACTGTAATAAGAAAACTTGATTCTACTGGGTTATATACTGGGTTATATAATCTTAGTCAACCATCGCTCAAATGTTCTACTTGCATTCAGGAACAATTGAGGTACTTTGAAGTACTTAAGTCTTTTGACGCCGGTCAGCGTCGCTAAGCTCTTTAAAGTTAACTTTTTTCATTAAGCCCATCGGCATCAGAGGAATACACGATCGCTTTAAATGTTTACTCCATGAAATATTATTATTTGAAGTAATTTGCCGATTGGCGGTTTTCGCCAATTTGTTTACTAATCGCTCTTTTGATAATCGCGGTTTTCGCTCTTTTGACGCAATTTGCGATTGTCTGTCTTTGAAGTACTTAAGTCTTTTGATGCCGGTCGGCGTCGCTAAGCTCTTTAAAGTTAACTTTTTACAATTTGTTTACTAATCGCTCTTTTGATAATCGCGGTTTTCGCTCTTTTGACGCAATTTGCGATTGTCTGTCTTTGAACTACTTAAGTCTTTTGATGCCGGTCGGCGTCGCTAAGCTCTTTAAAGTTAACTTTTTACAATTTGTTTACTAATCGCTCTTTTGATAATCGCGGTTTTCGCTCGTTTAAGGCAATTTGCGATTGTCTGTGTTTGAAGTACTTAAGTCTTTTGATGCCGGTCGGCGTCGCTAAGCTCTTTAAAGTTAACTTTTTACAATTTGTTTACTAATCGCTCTTTTGATAATCGCGGTTTTCGCTCGTTTAAGGCAATTTGCCGTTACTAATCGCGGTTTTGATTATCGCGGTTTTGAGACGGTCGCGGTTTTGTGGATCGCGGTTTTGAAGATCGCGCTTTTGAGGATCGCGGTTTTGTGATCGCGGTTATTAACGTAGACCAGCTGGACAATGTTGATCCATTTATGTAGCCTGCCTTCGCAAAGCGACGACGGCGACATGACATGACATGACAAACCGAAATTTATACAGTGAAAGTCCAATGATAGTAGTCCACAATTTATGTATAGCAGTACATTATTGTTTATAAGATCCTACCAGATGCCTCTTAGATAATTCCACCCTATCATAATACTTACCTACCTACCTATCTACCTATCTACATGTTACATGTTTTGAAGGAATACCATCTTTCATTACCTCTATCAATGCAAGTGTAGTCCAAGGCTCTGTGGTTGGCAATCTTGAATTCATTGTCGGATCTGCTGATCTTCAACCAGTTTTTAGTGTGAATAGACTTTTCAAGTATGCTGATGACTCCTACCTTCTAGTTGGCTCCAAGAATGTCCACACAATCTCAGTTGAAATGAATCATATAACTTCTTGGGTAATGAGTACAAATCTTCACATTAACCCCTCTAAGACTCCTGAAATTGCTTTCATACGACACAATATGCCCTCCCTTGCCTTGCAACCCTCTGCTTCTGGAGTCAACAGATCGACTACTATCAAAATGTTAGGAGTCACTATAGGTGAAAAGCTCTCCATTTCAACACACATTGAACAGATCCTTTGTTCTTGCTCCTTATCACTATACGCCCTTAAAACTCTTCGTAGTCACGGCATTCCTACACAAAGTCTTTATAATATTACTAAAGCAACCACAACGGGACGACTTATGTATGCCTCTCCAGCATGGAGAGGATTCTTAAGCAAAGATGAAATAGATCGAATTTCCAGATTCATTCGTCGGGCAATACGGGAAAGATTCCTTCCTGCTGATACTCCCTCCTTTGACAACTTAGCCACCCAAGCAGATGACCAGCTCTTTAAATCAATTGTGCTTGACCATAAACATGTTCTCCGACTTCTTTATCCCCCCACGTCCAGACACTGGCCATAATCTTCGTATCCGTCCACATTCCTTTGCCCTACCTCATAAGGATAACAAAAACTTCTTACCTAGGCTCACGTTTAAGGATATCTATTAACACATCACTTGTATCTTTTCTCATCTCAGTCAACCCTCATTTCATGCATGGGCGGAGTTTGGTTTTAGTTCATGGGGGGGGGGGCTAAAGCATACCGTCCACTCCTCCTCCCCCACCACAAAGCGGCGCCTCTTTGAAACGGAGGGGTTTGGGGGCGATTTGAGCCCCCAGTCGAGGGGTGGGGGAAGCCCCAGCCGCCAAACGGTTTTTGAGCATACTTGGTTTTAATTTCGGCGTTCTGGTGAGAAGATTTGGAAGGATTTTACTGTTTAAAAATATATTATGTGAACGATAGAAACCACATTTGCAGCAGACATGGGCCCTTGCGTTTATTGCCTTCCGCCAGCCTTGCCAAATGTGGTAACTGAGCACTGGAGTTCTTTGTGAGCAACGTGGATGACGTTGCTCACAAAGAACTCCAGTGCAAACAGTTTTCAAAAATTATCAGCGCAACCACAAACTCAGCTTTCTGAATGTTCAGGTTGAGACCAGCCGCTTCAGACGAACAAGCCAAAACGCGATCGGAGAGATCCTCAAGAAACTTGACAATGGCAGCATAATTGACCTTGACAGCCTCAATGCTTTTCCAACGCCATGCCCAGCCCGTGTCACTCAGTTGACCAATTTCTCTGGCCTTTAATGTTAATCAAGCCAAGCATATATTCTGCATGTTAAAGGAAATCTTGTGCGAGCCTGGATTGGCAGAAAATTTGTACAGCTGCTCTATTGTATTGAAGAATCCAACAGCCGTGCGATTTGTGTCTGCACGCCAGAAATGTAGCCTGACAAAACAGCCAAGTCTGTTGGTTCATGGCGGACTTAGCCCCCTAGAACCTGATAAACTCCGCCCATGATTTCATGTTTCTTGTTGATCCATTTTTACTATTAGTAGCTCCTAATTTTTCTTGAACCGATTATATTGAGAACTATTATCGCTATTATTTCAAATTAAAATTCTATTCCTCTTGTTTTACCTATTGTATATTTTAACCTATTGTAAATAGTTGCGATCTGACAACTATGTATTTGAATAAGCGAATATCTATACCTATCTATCTGTCTGTCTGTCTGTCTGTCTGTCTGTCTGTCTGTCTGTCTATCTGTCTGTCTGTCAATCCATTCATCCATTCATCTATCCATCTATCCAGCTACCTATTTAACTCTCAGTCTGTTGTCTGTGCATGTGTGCAGGTGTGTCTGTCTGTCTATACCTATCTATCTAGCTACCTCTTCGAAAATCTATCTGCATGTTTGTTTCTATCACTTTCCTATCTATCTAACCATCTATATCGGATCTCTCCGGATAGCGGCATTTTCTAGTTCTGACCGGTAAACTGTATCCCTGTTTCACTAGGTGTGTGTGAATCAGAAATGTGTCAACGTTGCCGATTTATTGGATTCACCAACGTCGACATCAGTGAGCACATCGTCATCATCACCAACAACAGCTACAACATCGGCAACAAAAACAACGAAATCGACAACAACAAAAATGTCAGCAACTTCGATTAAAACAACGATACCTGTAACTACAGGTATGTCAAATCCGACAACAAACATGCCAACTCCGACTACAACTACCAAACCAAGTATGCTGACGACTACAATTTCGAATACGCATACGTCTAAGCCTAGGACAACTGCGTCTATATCAACCACAACTGCGCTTAAACCAACCACACCAATTCCTAATGCAAGTACGCCAATTTCTACTGCGAGTACGCCAATTTTTGACACAAGTACACCAATTCCTAATGCAAGTACGCCAATTTCTACTGCGAGTACGCCAATTTTTGACACAAGTACACCAATTCTTAATGCAAGTACGCCAATTTCGTATGCAAGTACGTCAGTTTCAATTAAGAGTACGCCAATTCTCAATACAACTACACCAATTTCGATTACAAGTACGCCAGAAGCAACGACAACGCATACGCCAACAATAACCGTAGTTCTAGTTCTTGGTCTTGTTCTTGGAGCACTGGCCTTAGTCACAGCGGCTGTTCTTTCTCCCTTCTGCTGTTATATGCTCTGTCCAGGAGCCTTTTCCTCCTACTGCCAATTTTTCGTCAGTGCAGGACCGGCAATCGCAAGGCTTCCAGTGGAGTCGGTCACAACGCCTGTCTTTGCCAGATTGGTTTCGACTCCAGTGCAATACAGGAGACGATATTATTTCCCTCAGCGGGAAATTAATACGAACGTCAGACCACAAACCGTGAATTTTCAGCCGGTGAGTAATACTATATCTGCGAAGGCAAAACTCATGTGAGCAATTTTTAATAACATCTTTAGAAGAGTGGGTCTGAACATTTTGTCTAATTTGGCCGCGTTACAAAAATGAAGATTTTTAATTCAATCTTTGCTATGTTTTGCTGCATCGTTTCTAATTCTGTATAGCCTTCAAATACCTCAGGAAACGATATTTTAAAGTCTTGAGAGAACCACATGTTTGAAATTCATTGAGAAATAGTGAGTTTGTGGAGTTTCTTAAACAGAGTTCGAGCATCAAAGAAACATGTCGTAGGTTTAGTTCCTAGGCGGCAGCAACATCAAATACACAAATGCACAGAAAGACTTTGTCTGCCTGTAAAAAGTAAACCCAAAGCTTACACGGTTTAACTTGCTTGTTGCAGAATTGCAGCTTAGTTTCAGCTTTGATATAAATTTATAGCTTCATTGGCCTAATTTATAGTCAAATTCGCCTTAGGGATTAGAATTTTGATTAATCTTAGTTATACATATAACAAGCGCTTTATTTATGTTTTTCTTTCAGGAAATACCTCAGATGGTCATTCGCTAAAACGGTTTGGGATAACTACGTGAACTGTAGTGTGACGAATTTGAAATGTGAAAATACACCATATAAGCTACTTCAGCATCTCGACTAATTCACAGTGCTTATATGATTTTATTGGATTTTCTATGAAACAGGAAATAAACTTACAGAACGAGTAAATAAATGCCTAGTTTTATTTGAAATTAAAACGCTCTAGGACAGAGTATTATTGCAGTGGTTAGAAATTTATATAGTCCAGAGAAATGCATGACTCATCAAATGTGTACTATGGCGATTGCTATTGTGCTGATATTTGTCAGATGTTGTTGTGTTGATACATGTCAGATATTGCTATTGTGTTGACATCTGTCAGATGAGATAATGGATATTATGTTGATATTTTTCAGGTATCGCAATTGCATTGCCATCTTTCAGATTTTTTGTTAATATTTGTCAGATATTGCTATTGTATTGATATCTGTCAGATATTAATATTGTGTTGATATAGGCAGATATTTCTATCGTAGTGATACATGTCAGATATTGATATTGCGTTGATATTGAATTGTGTAACATATCGCTGTTATGTTGAGATTTTTCAGATATTCATGATGTGTTGATATCTGTCAGATATTGATAAAAACTGCGAATGTAAGATACGGCAACCTAATATTTATGTAGGTTTGGCAGGTTTAATTCCTAGCATTCTGAATACGAATGTCTTCATACACGATTAAGCTTCCGATCGCTTTCAACAGATTGAAAGCGAAAAATAGCGCTGAAGATAACAGCTGCTTATAACGACTAGACATTTTACAACGAACCTGGAATTAAATCCTCCCAAGCGAATACCATTAGTTTTTGCTCACAGTAGCCATTGTGAAACTTCATCTTTCGCTTTTCGGCCTGCTGCCACCTGTCAGGCCTTATGAGTAAAGCTTCTAAGACGCCATAGTCATACCAGTGCTTATGTGAATATTGTTTCCAAAATAGGATAGTATAGTTACACGCATGCTTATATTTTTATTTACACGAATACAATTTGATATATTTAGTGGAAGCATGTTCAACTAAATATGAGGATAAGCGAAATCAGTCACAAGTAAGACACAAAAATACACCACAAACGGCCATACATATAATATTTTCGAAAGTCTTTTACCGCTTATAGTCCAGCCACGGCTAAAAAGATTAGTCTTTAAATTAGTATAAAAAGTAGTGGAGTGATCCATAGGGAAAAGACGGTGCGCCATTGGGAGCCAGTTCCAGGTCGTAGGGCTAGCAACAAAGAAGGAGTGGCGCTACGTGATTGCGGTACGCGAACGACGGACCATGAGTTCAGCTTGGTCTCTGATCGAAGCGTAGATCGCCGCTGGACAACAAATGTAGGGCGACAAAAATCCTGGAGTTATACATGTAGGGGTGCGAGTCCCTCCAAGCAGCGCCTAACAAGCGCAGAAACCCTATATGTGATCCGTAGTGGGAATGGAAGCCACTGCAGGACATCCCGCATGAACTCAGAAATGCGCCCACATCTAGGAATGCCGCCAATGAGGCGCGCAGCTACGCAGAGAACCCGAAATAGGCTCCCAATCCGGACAGCTGGGAGGCCAGCGTAAAGGGCACTACATATTGTCAAGATAGGAGACGTACAAGGGTAGAGGCAGCCCATGGGACAAAGAGCGCGAAACTACCCTAAGCCATGGAGTAGTTGGTGATAGCAATCTCGACAGAAGAGGTCAATGTGGCGGGTGAACACGAGTTCTTGGTCCAGGATAACACTAAAGTCCCGTACAGAGACCCGAGGGAACTCAAGAGCTAAAGCCTCTAGGCTGCTTTTTGCAAGGTGCTGACGCGTATCCAGTGGGATGACTGCGTCTTACTCAGGTTAAGTCTCTGGCGGTGGGATTACATCCAGGCCTCCGATGCCGAGGTATGTCTACCTAGATAGACAGACAGACAGACAGGCAGGCAGGCAGATAGACATACCGACAGATTAATAGACAGACAGAAATGCAGACATGTAGATAGAAAGATGAGCATTCAGATAGGTATATAGACAGATAAAGATAGATAGGTATATGAACAGACGGACAAACAAACAGTTGGACAAACAGATAAATCTGTTTGTGTGAAATCTTTTGATTCCTATTTGGTCTTTTGTTCAATTAGGAGGCAAAGAAAGTCCAAGAAAAATATCTCTTAGGTCTCTATAGGTTCTGTGGCTATGCTTTCGCAGTTCTGGCTGAATTGACAATAAGGTCGCCGTGCGCAGCAGACCAAAGGAACCTGCGGTGAGGTGCGGATGAAATCGAGAAACATAACTTCTTTGCATAAGATGGAGCGCAGTCTGAAGTCAGTGACACGTAAAGATTAAGATCTCAGCTTAATGCATTTTTACAGAGATAACCATGCTTTCGTGATAAGAAGATTCGAAAACTGAATGTTGTAGGAATTGGTCTATCAGGAAGAACTCTACTCTAACTCGAGAAATAATGCGCACTGCCAGCCTTTCCATATGAGGACCATGTACCTGTGGGACCTGCGTTCCAAGTTGGGAATGTTATTAAAACCCATGTGGTCCCATCAAATGTTTATTGGCCATTAGCGTGGCAAGATAAACGATAAAAATTCAGTTTCTTACCAGTCTGAACAGGGCCTCATTAAGGCTAATGCGGACCCGGGTGCTGTGATTACCTATATATAGCCATAAGCGCAGGGCCCAAGTACAAGAAAAAAATTTAATGTACTTCCGAAAATGCGGGGCCCTCAAAACTGTGGGCCCGGGTGCTGCAGCACCCTTAGCACCCCGCTTAATGCGGACCTGAGTCTGAACATAACACACCGTCTTTCATGTATTGACGTAAATAGTTCTTTTGTTTATATATTTTATGAGTTCTTTGCTCCTTATCTCGTATTTGGTGGGTCAAAAGTTCTTAAACATGTTTGAAAGACAGAAGACAGAACAGAGACTTCAGACTATTTTATTGCTGTCTGCTTTCAAGCTTTGTCAACACAAGAAGCAGCATTGCAAAGACAAGATTAATCGCTTTCTGTCACCAATGACAACACTATTACACTATAACAATCGTTAATCAAGTTGATAAACATTGGAGCCTACGCAACGAGGAGCGAGTTTTCTGTTGTTATATTGGTATGTGTGTGGGACACGATCGTTGCACTGTGATGCTTTTGTAATGTGAATACATTAGCGCTCTTTGTGCTGCCTTGTTTTCTCGCAAGATTTCTGCACAATGCTGTCTGGGAAAAATCTAGGACAAACTTTTGAGCTATTCAATAAGGAACATTCCTTGGCAGAACTACTGAACGACGGTGATCAATTTGCTATGTAAAAGAAGCAGCAATTTGTTGTGCAAAAGAAGTAGCCTAAGAACAGTTGGACAATGAGGCAAACACGACAACAATAATCTAGCAGCCATACAACACATTCCTACTGGTTGCACAGCTAGACACAGTATGAGAATTGTAGAAAAAAGACTGGGGGGTTAGACCTTGATTCATGTGGAGTTTGGGTGTGCAATGAAGACTTTACTATGGAGTCCTAAGAAAGACTAGGGGGGTTGAACCCCCGCAACCCCCCGACAATTCTCACCCTGGCTAGACAACGAGTCGTCATTTCCCACGAACTCGCACCAGGATTCAAACCCAAGACAAAAGTAAATGACCAGTGTCAAAAATTAAATCAACTTATCAACTCGCAGTACTCTTTCCACTAATCTAAGAACTCCTATATCATGTGGAGTTTGGGTGTGCAATGAAGACTTTACTATGGAGTCCTAAGAAAGACTAGGGGGGTTGAACCCCCGCAACCCCCCGACAATTCTCACCCTGGCTAGACAACGAGTCGTCATTTCCCACGAACTCGCACCAGGATTCAAACCCAAGACAAAAGTAAATGACCAGTGTCAAAAATTAAATCAACTTATCAACTCGCAGTACTCTTTCCACTAATCTAAGAACTTCTATATCGCCTAGGTAATAGAAGTCAGTGCATCAGTCTCGGAAAAATCTTGGTGCAAGACAATATCCAGGGTGAGTCAAGTCGAAAGCCAAGCCCAAGTACTTCCGCGATCTCTTCACCATCCAGGCAACCGGCTCCGCCCAATCATCTTCCTGTCTTAGTCCTTCTCGACCCCCAGTCACTACTCATCTCAAGTTCTCCAACCGAGCCATGCATATCCAACACAGCGCCACGCCTTGGGAATGATCTTCCCCCTGAATTCCGCAGATTCTCCGTTCCGCCATCATTGCAACCCATCCTCCAGCCTCCTCCTCATGTTCCTCTATCTATCACCCCGCGGGCTTTCCACTCAAAACTGAAGTCTCACCTTTTCAATTACTCCTACCCGGACTCATGTGATCCTCCGTCTTCCAATTATTCTCGCTCTAAACGACACCCGCCTTGACAGCTGCTCTGTTTCCTCTCTTGATCTGGCCCCCTGGAAACCGGACTCAAACCTATTTTGGATGGAAACACCTCTGATTTGATGTAGCACTCGTAAAATAGGCTGGTGTCCTGCGCTTGGCCTTCGAGTGGCGCTTTAGAAGTTTGGAGATTACGATTACCATTACGAATGGAATCCAAGGCGAGACGGAAACAGCCTACGGTGGATATGAGGCCAGAAAAAGAGGAGTTTTTTACTACAGACACGCAGATATATCGCGTCGATTATTGGCAAACTCGTGCACGAACATCTGTTGCTCTACCTAGAAGAGCCCTACAAGTCGCAAACACCTTAATGGAAGTGCTGGACAAAGCTTACCGTTCAGCGAAGTTTTTCCAGGTTTACTTTTTGGGTTTGGATCTAAATACTTCAGGAACCAAGCTCAGTCATTTAGGACTGGAAACTTTCCTGTATCGACCGTACGTAATTCATCTCAATACTAGTGGTAAACCCAAAATTAAAGTCACGCTGATTCATATAGGTTGGTTAACCAATTTCACTTTTGAACATTAGGTTGTTTCGATACTATATCAACTCGAGTCGTTCTAATAGATTCCAAAGACGAGGCCTCCGATCCATACGTGTAGTCAACACACCTGTGAAAGGTACAATGCCTGGGCAGCGATGCGATGCCTGTTACGCTGTCAAAATATATGGTAATCAAAAGCGCTAGCCATTGCGCGTCGGGAACACATGGTTATGTTTGACCCGTTTGGCTGATTTGAGTTTCCGATAAAAGTCACGGTGAGACTTTTAGATGTAAGGAGAGTACGCTTGAAGAACCCGAAACGGTGCTACTACTTATGTTCGCTAGTAAGACAGCTGGCAACCCTTAGGTAACCCTTGCAGCTGTACTTTAGCCATGTTTTATCGACGGATTCTAACATTATCGTTATTTATCCTGGAAATCATAATCGTACGAACGATCGAAGCCAAGAGTTTGTCAACAGCCGGTGAGTAGTAGCATCGATATTTCTACAGATCTTGATACTGGAATGATTTCTTCTACACCTGCTTTACTGACGAGTGCAGAGCAATACACTTTGGCGGTTTCAATTCACCCTATTAAATACGTAGAGCTTTAGCATATGTAAGAATGTAGACATGCAAGCGTGTAAGTATGTATGGATATATGTAGGCATGCACGTTTGTATGTATGTTAATGTCTGTAAAAAGCTTGTCAGATTTTAGCTGATGCTGATATCGTCGGCTTGACCTCCCCGGTTTCTGACCTGGCATCAGAACGGAACAAACAACCTGGCTATTGCAGAGGATTGGATGTAGCAACGCTGATTAAGCTGGTCTTCGTGACGCGGCTTTTGTGTAGCGATGAGAAATTAAAGATTTACATTACATTACACCAAGGCATAAGATGTTTAGTTCAACTGTTGGATTGATTTCGACCTTTTTTTATTCTTACTACCACTTTACGGTCGCTAGAGTTCCACGAACTGACGGCACAAGGTGACAAGGTGACCACTTTATACCAAGTGGTAATTATCCATCCATTCATCCAACTATCCATCCAACCATCCATCCATCCATCCATCCATCCATCCATCAATTCATTCATTCATTCAATTCAATTTATTTGTTAGATCACTTGGAGCATTTATATATCGTCACCTTTATTATTAGACATGAGAACCATTGTTGGTAGTCTCAAGACTGAATCTGTCTCTCTCTCGTTCGTTTATTCCCTACTTCCGTTATTCCCTCATTCCTCGTCTCCCTGCTTCCATCCTTACTTCTTTCCTCAAGCATCTGCGTCCATCCATCCGCCTGACAATTTGGGTCACATCCATCCTTGATACTATGCCCATGGAGATTATTTATTCGTACCCTTCGCCACCAAATGACTAACGTCAGGAACTGATGATGATGACGATAAGATATTATGCCATTCCTCTCTTTAAGACCGAAAGCATTTGTAAGGTTAGAGAATTCGCTGGCTATATGTTTTCCTTTACCACTGACACAATCATTGCCGACCTAGGGTTCCCTTCAGCTGCTGGTGATGTGGATGAGGATGACGAATACAATCTGGTCGTCAGACGAGGAAATGATGTCCTTACCAGCACACAGACTCAAGTAAGTCAACTATTTTGTATGTACGTATGTATGTATGTATGTATGTATGTATGTATGTATGTATGTATGTATGTATGTATGTATGTATGTATGTATGTATGTATGTATGTATGTATGTATGTATGTATGTATGTGTAAATATTAATATTAATAATAATAATAATAATAATAATAATAATAATAATAATAATAATAATAATAATAATAATAATAATAATAATAATAATAATAATAATAATAATAATAATAATAATAATAATAATATGCAGCCCTTCCTGTTACGTATGACTTTGTCCCCATTGCACTCGAAACTCTGGGCCCCATCAACAGTTCTGGCTGTGAATTCATTACAGTTAGGCCGGCGACTGACAACAATGTCGGGTGACCCACTCGAGACAATTCACTTGTTCCAGCGCCTCTCTATATGCACTCAACGATTTAACGCCGTCTCTTTTCGAGGCACATTTGCACAGTTAATCGTGGACGATGACCGCTAAACTCTGGAACTTAACTCTTCTAATGCAGTTTCAAAGTGTCTGAGGGATCATTTTAAATAATAAAATTTGTTTATAATAATAACAGGGACGTAACTAGCGTTGGGCTTGGGGGGGCTTAAGCCCCCCCAAACGAAGTTGAAGCCCCCCCAAACAAGTCAAGCCGTTGTATGCTTACGGCTAAAATTCGTATGAACACTGTATAAATGTTGCCATGTTCAAGGTTTAAGCCCCCCCAAACGAAAAATCCTAGTTACGTGCCTGAATAATAATAATAATAATCTTTTCTTTATTTAAGCGCCTGCAAAGGCACTGCGCTGTACAGTGAGCACACATATAGTAGAAACGGCAGCCACGCAGGGCACTTTACATACATGTATACAGTATAGAAGCACATGATAACACTTTTACAGGAGTCGACTATAACTGTTTTTATACGACAGCCAAGAGGGCGCCAACCACGGCCTGCTATTCATTTAACCACCGACGCCACCTAGCGAGTGGAAGGCTGAATAAACCTACGGGATTTCGATCTTGGTACCTACTGGTCTTCACGCCAGTGTGTTATCCATTACTCTACGGGCCTTCCCCCATAGAGTATGTATTTATGTATGCATGCATGTATGTATGTGTGCATGTGCGGTAGAATGTGAAGAATGCTGAAATAATAGATGAAAAAGTCTTGTGAAAACGCCAAGAGTAGTTCCTTTAGACTAAGACCAAATAGAACTGAAGAATGAATTTAGAAGTGTGTTTGTTGTATGATCTGTAGACGGGTCATCACAGAGAAATTACTCTGACGCTAACAGCTTTCAGCGAAACGTTCGTCTTAGACTTAAAACTTAACACGTAAGTTATGAGGAAATTCTCGTTAGTGCTTCAAGGTGATAACTCTCTTTCTCTCAGCAAACAGGCGAACGTTTTATCTTCAGTCAACGCTCCGTAAAAAAGAATTAAGTCACATGGCTTATCATTCAACAGACGTAGTTGTATGCCATAGCTAATTACGTAGCTCTACTGTTATAGTTATATCTGGAGGTAGTAACATGGTTTTTTTAAAATTAACAGTGACTATTAAGTTACTAAGACGAACCTTTGAAATTTACTACAATTTTCACGTGTTATGTCAATTCTCGATTGTCATTCAGAATAATTAGACTGGCGACAAATCTGTTTCAACTTGCTTATCCTTCGTAGCTTGACTTTCCCTGACTAACCTGGCTTATGTTATTAGATTATGACTATGACTACAATTTAACTTGATGCGATTGATGCCTTGTTGAAATCTGATAACGGCGCTCCAGAATCAAGTCACTGCATCACATTGGTATAGATAAGATAAGAATCATGGTACAACAGAGTGACTTTGCTCGTGCTTCTACAGGTATCTTTTCGCGTCGACCTACATTGAAAAAGCCGTCTCGAATTCTGGTGAGATCTACAATGAAGTGAATCATGTAAGCATAAAAATGTCAGAAGATTTACGGACTTAAATAGAGTAACATTTATGCCTGCTGTGCACCGTATACAACTATACATGCTCAGTCTACTTTGTGTGCTAGTCATTAATGTGCGTTTGTATGTATGCATGTATACCGGCGTGTATAAAGACTTGTTGAATCAACCTATTCAGCAGTTAGTTGTCACAATGACGGGGAACTAAGGAAACCCTCCCATCCACAACATAATGGTGTGGACGGCGCCGTTTAACTTTCGGCTACGAATGACTGCATTCGGCGTTTCAGTCGTTGTGTTTTGAAGTTACTTCTTCGCAATGGCCTTCACTCATTCTGTGAAAGACAATGACTATCCATACATGCCATAACCATGGTGATTCACTGGCCATGACCCAAATCCTACTGGCGACAAGAAGCCCCAATGTCCATGTCAGAATTACTGGTCTTGACAACCCGCTGTCCATGACAAACTCCACTATTATAGGTAATCGCCTCATATAACAAGAGGATCGAGTCCTTGCATGATGGTTTACGGACATGAGCCGGAACCTATTAACTCTAATTACATCACTATGAATAGAGGATTGAATCATTTCTGCATGGGAGTTGGATGATACTGGCGAGTAGAGACAACGTACAACAGTTACTGATCAAAGAGATTACTGAGGACAAGCTCAGGTGCAGTAGGTACAACGTTACAATCTAAGGCCAGTGGAAGTCGTTTTAGATTGGAGATAAGTTGGCGAATATGGAGAAGGATTGTAGTGATAAGCTGAGTGGCAGCTTGGCACTTAATTAGACAAAGAAGGTTTTCTCATTATATTTACTCAATACAGGTGCAGGATGGAAGTAAGAGAAGTGTACATGCAAACTTCTTAGGAGAGTTTAACTTAGAGTTATTCCTTTTGGTTTAGTATCTGAAGGTTAGGAAGACTTTTACAGCGTTCAATATCACTTTTCGACACTCCTCTTTTTAGAATCTACCTGTCTACCGTCAACTCTGGATAAGAATCTCTTCATATCTCTATTTGTCTCTATCTATCACTCTCCGACTCTCCATTCATGCCCCATTCTCTCTTTTCTTCTTCCATTACTTGGTTCACCCTTTCCACCTTGCCTCTATCGATTTCATACCAACCGTCTTTCATCACTCCTTCCATTCATGACTTCGCTCCATTTTCCATCCGTGCCTCGCCGTCTTTCCATCCTTCCATCATCTTTTCCCTTTCCATTTCTTCCCGTTACTCATAGTTTTCGTCATAATTTTCAGTGACTTACTTTGCAATGGTTTGTCAACTGCGTAGATGGCTAGCCACTGCTACTACACGGGACAGGTCAGGAACAGAAGTCAGTCAACGGCAGCCGTCAGTACCTGCAAGGGAATCACGTCAGTCAATACAATACAATACGATACAATACAATTGTAATTTGATAATGCTCTCATTAGAATATTCAGAAGTGCGCACTGACCCGGGCAACAGATAACGTTAAGAAATCAAAAGTTTTGACAAATAGATATTGGTCAATAGAGATTTCCAGACTAAGGAACTGCAACTCTGGATGAACTACCCCGATTGAGTAGAAAACTGCATTGGCTACATAATCATGCGAAAACGCATAGAGCATACGGTCTATGCGTAATTTCCGTCCTATCTTAGTACACTACCCGTCTCAGCCGCTTCCATTTCTGGTCATAAATTTCTTCGCTCTGCTAGGCAGGTCATCCGGTTCCCCGCCCACTCAAACCGCATCGCGTTGCTTATGATAAGCAATCATTAGCGACCATTATGGCGTTTCAAATGGGATTAATTAGTCCATGATGTAGGCAATTCCCAGCGCAATTCGTAGGCCGTTCGTGTGAACTTGTCGTTGTAATTTTCAGCGGTTACTTCACGATAGGAAACGTGTCTTATCACATTGAACCGAAGGGTGATGACCTTTACGGTCGACACAGGGTCTTCAGGAATCGGGACGATGTCAAGACTAACTTCGGATGCGGTTGGTAAACGAACAAGTTGTGAATGTATGACTCGTGTCTTCTTATTAATGCATCAGTCTTGCTAGAAGGGCGACTGGTTCGCAAATTCCGTCGGCAGAACGTTTGATTATTTGGCATGCTTGGTTTTGTGAGGTTCCAGAACCTAATGCTTGGAGTTATTCGCTGTTTTCCTTAGATTAAAACTACATGTATACACTGAATATGACGCTTGATAAACGGTTTTCTATTTGATTTCAAACATTTCAATATATACTGCATTATACTACGCTAAACTACTCTGCGCTATGCTTCCCTGCGTCGACTATTGCATACCATAACAGTGAATCACACTATACCCCGCACCATGTTACACTAAATCGCTCTTGTTTTGATCACAACATATCAATTTACGTCTCAAATTAACGCATTCACATCACTTAACATTGCTTCTGTGACTACTCAATCCTCCGTTTCACATTTTTATGATAATGACATTTCGAGCCGTTAAAACCGTAATTGATCGTTACAAATTCGTTGGAGCACAGTGAAATTCCTATTCTTGAATGTTCTGTACACCTGGGTACTGTCAATTCTCTATCATATACCTGGATACATGTCAATCCTGTATTAGGACCTATATACCAGGATACCAGGCCTGTCAATTCATGATTGCATACCTTGAAACCTGTCAATTCTCGATTGCATACCTGGATACATGTCAATTCTGTATTACATACCTAGATAACAGTACTGTCAATAATTCTCTGCAGGAACTCACCACAAGCTGAAGTGGAAGTCGAACATTAATTCGATGTCGTCCTTTGGTCGATCCCTCCACAGAGTAAGAGAACTTCTGTTATTCTCAGACCGTCTACCAGTGACAATAAGAAAAGTTGGTATCTGTTGAGAGAGTTTGCGACATAGATGCAGACAAAGAACTAAGAGGAATTGGAAATGTAGAAATGCATGAAGGAAATTAGAGTGGCATACAGGGAGAAATGGAATGATGGAGGCAGGCAGAGAGTGAGACAGACAGGGCGATAGAGAAGCATACGAGCATAGTGTGATGTAGAGAAATGTTAATTGCAATTAGTAACTTCTTTCGCGGTGATGTCAAATGCACAAGGCATCAACCAATGGCCTACAAACAGCGAGCTGCGATCAGGTCATCATCCATAAGACCTGTTCACTATGATAGACCGACAGCGTAAATTACGAGCAGCATTAATTTAGTCAACTCAGCAAGTGGGTCATCAATAGACAGATTCAAGCCATTCCAAACTCGTGACTTGCTGCGTAGAAATTCAATCGTCGATGGGATAAGGAGAAGTTCAATTACTTCCATCCTAGACTGCACCGACGCAAAGGCAGTGAATGACAGCAGCAGAACCAGTCACAATTGAAGTGTAGATTGTGATGTCACCATCATTGAAAGGTTATTCCAGTTAATGTCGAGCTTTGAACCTGTGGATGTGTTGTATGAAGTAAACAAACGGTGGTCAAACACGGACCCCTGCGGAATACCACATGTCTAAAAACAATTAAAAGATTGGTTACTATTTAGAAATGCTGATTAACTGTGTGGACTAAGATTAGTGCCAGACAATTTCAGCGCAGGACCAGGAACATCAAGCCAGTGCTGAAGACGAACAGCGGAACAGATTAGTCCACACTCCACAGTATCTCAAAAGAGAGAAAGGAGTAAGGGTCCTAGAGAGTGGGATCAAGCCTTCTTGCTGCTCATCTGAGTAGCTTTATGAATTTACATCCCTCGTTTGTATCAATACAGTTTTGAAACTAATATGCCGAAAACTTTTATCGATGTAAATACCATCTTTGTAATTGTAACTGAAATCACAAACTGGCACAGCGTCTCCTCACGAGAGAGACTCGTCATATTGGCGACAATGTTGTGCATTCAGCGTTGTGTGACTGTTAATTTATGGTCGTGTAAGTTGCAGTTAATTAGGAAATATAACAGGACTTCCTTCTGTTGTTGAATTCAGATAAAAAGATCATTTAATTATCCGCAAGACAAAGACAGAGCAGATAAAGTTATTGAAGTGTACGTTGCAAATGACCATTCTCAGGTAAGCCATATTTTCTGTCAAACAATCGCTATTTCTCTCGTTGCACAAGTCTGAAAAAGAATGTACGACTAGTTACACAATTATTGACAATAATTTCTCCGATTGTAGTTTAAATAAGCTCTTCTTCCTGCTTATGGGTAAACTTATTCACGTTTTAGATGAGAAAATCTGTGGAAATGTCACCCGCTACTATAGGACCCCTCCTTTCTCTCTTGATATTGTGAATCATTCTATTTTTCTTCATCGTCTTCATCACTAGTTTGGTCTTCTTGGTCCTGCAATGCAACTAATCCTGCCACTGATCCTAGTCCACGCACTTGTAAATTGTAACTATTTCTCTAGTTGTCTATATACATGTGGTGTTCCGCAGGGTTTCGTGTTTGGTCACTGTTTGTTTACTTCATGCAACACATGCATGTGACATAGATGTTATATTTCTAATCCCAACCAACTCACCAACACGGCACTTCCGGAAATCTCAGCTCAAGTCTTTCATTCAAAGCTGAAACACTTCTCGTCCACAAATACTATCCAGATGGTTTCTGGCTTTCACGCTCACATCTCGTACGGCTCTGAGCATCATCCATCTAGCCCTCTGATTGTCATACGTCTGACCCATGAATCGTTTACCTGGCACCGGATTTGACCTTACGTGCCTCTAGATTTCATTTTGACTTAGCACCAGCGAATAAGTTGGTTCCTGCGGCTTAGCCTTCATTGGACGCAGCATTAATCTAGATTGCGATTACTCAGTGATTATTTATGAAATGGCAGATCTTGTAGCAGAAACAAAAAAGAAAGCACAGCCACATTTAATTCTGACTCTTTAATCTTAGTTGAAATTAGACTAGATGTTGTTCTTATGAAAAAAAACATTGCAAATTAGTCGTAATGTAATGTAATCAGAGTTTTATAAAGCGCCTCTTCAAGAAAAACTCACCAGAGGCGTTCTCGACCTGACGATGGAAAGCCAGGATCGAACAAAATGGTTTTCAAGGGCTAACGGAATAGAGGTTAAGAAAGACCGATTAACTCATGTCGTTAGATGCTAGGTTCTATAATTAATTAATTAATTAATTAAATTTGTAACGCGCCACGGTTACACCGAAATGTGAATCGTAGACGCGGAGAGCCAGTCGCCAAGAGGAGATGCAGTTAGATATCTCAAAGTGTTTGAAAGCCAAAAAGAAATAGTGAGTTTTGAGCCGCGTTTTGAAGGAAGAAAGTGTATTCGAGCTACAAAGAAAGAGTGGCAGTAGATTCCATTCCTCGGGAGCAGAGTAAGTAAGTAAGTAAGTATATTCTTTATTACACCATTAGCAAACGCACAATGGGACAGAAGCTAGAAGCATTGATTATAAAACATTGAAGTAATAATAAATCGAAATAAAAATGATAAAATAAGTAATTAAAAAAGCAAGTGTTTTCTTATCATTTATGCAGTAATCTAGCAATGTAACCCTTCCCCGTCAAAGGATCACACCGTGGTATCTCGCGATTATGCCGGCGAGGTCGAAGATAATATCCGGTAGATCGTATCGGAGGGAGCAAATCATGGAGGACATGCCCTGGGTTCTGAAGGATTGCTGCAAAGAGAGCATCGTCAGCCTTAGAACACAACAGGTCAAATGTAGGAGTATCAGTTGGCAGATACCCTTGTCGCTTAAGCTTGTCGTTTACCTGGCACCGGATTTGACTAACCAAGCTTCCAGAGGCATGGAATGCACGCGAGATCATAATTGTTATACATTGTGGCTCAGTTAAAAGACCCGCACTTTCGAATAAGCATCTTCGAATAAGCATTGATACTGGTTACTGCTAATAAAACTGTTTACAATATAGAGTTGCACTTGGACACTGAATTTTGTTTCTTTTTTTCTCTAACTGTTTTCACTCTGATTGTACACTGGTTTGTTAGCATGCATGTACTATTACTTCGAAATAAAAGATTGATTGATTGATTGACTTGATGTTCGCAGTCAGCGTCGAGGGATGTAAGGAGTTAGTAGTGATTGAAGTTAGGGAGGCGAGCTGGTGCTGAGGCCTTTTAAGGTCAAACAGGCCAATTTAAATTTTATTCTATTAGTTTCCATTGTTCTGTTAGTAGCAGGCTAAAGATTTTATTCAAATAACTCAATCGTTTTGTTCCTTGTGTTCTGCTTCCAGTACCTAGCACGGTCAAGTAATGTCCAGAATGTCTACCGCAGAACGAAAGATATTGTTAACATCGCTTCTTCTGTGAGTATCCTAATAGCTGCTAATCATTCTTATAAGAACCAAATAGTTATTGCCTTTTAAAGTAGCCTATTGTGTATCACTCTGGTAAGTTTTAAAATAACTGCTTTTATATTATCCTACTAAGGTACCAAAATTGTCGTAAGTCGTCTATTTACTATTCTGACTGGTAGCCTAAGACTGTCATTCCTTTAGTATCCTGATAGATAGATTAATCAAATAGCCCTTGTGATAAATAGGCTAAAGCTATCCGTTTCATTACCATTACAGTGGCTAGATAAGTCCAATAGCTATTCCGGTTTATATCCTCATAACTATGGTGAGCATCCTAATTACCGATATCACAGCACCATGAGAATTTCCTGGCCCTTAAAAGGATGACCTTTACCTGATTGGCAAAGAACTGTACTTGCAGGCTTATCAGCCTCTTGGTATCTATCTCGTTCTTGTTGGAGTTGAAGTCTGGACGGATAGTAATCGGTTCACGATTCGTGATACGGACGTTTCCGAAGCTCTTTCGAATTGGTATACATATCGGCAGAATTCCGTCAATCCCTTTCACTACAATGACAACGGGGTTCTCATCACGTAAGAGACAGCTTCTACAATTCAGTTGTTCTTCTCATTGTAATTTTCTCTTATCTTTTTCGATAACTCTTCTTTTTCACCTGCTTTTCTCTTTTCTTTTGATTTGTCTTTTCTGCTTGATAGGTTCTATATGTCGTGATAAATCTTCACCAAGTTTAGGTATCCTTCTGCATATAACCTGTAGCTAATGTTAGCAATTAAAAGTTATCAGTGTCATCTCTTAGCAATGCTTTCGATTAACAGCGATATATTTTATCAGTAATCGTTAAGTTTTATTATTTTACAGTTTTGATGTTATCAATTAACATATGCCAGTTTTATCTTTAACCCTTTCTCAATGCTATCTGTCATCTCTAGCAATATTATGAACATCGATTAACTGAGACTGTGTTTCTTGTTTGTCCGGCTGTTTAGGAATGTTGCTTTTTATGGTGCAATCGTGGGAAAAGCAGTCCTTGGAACAATGTGTTCAAACCAGAATTCCGGAGCTATTATTTCCGTAAGATTTGTTAGATTTAAAAGAATAGATTTAAAATAATGGACTATATTAGAACATACTAGAATCGACTAGAACAGGCTAGAACATAACAGAATAGAGCTGGGTCGAATAGAATAGAAAGAATAGACTAGTATACGATGCTGAATTTAAAAGAATAGAATATAATTAGAACATACTAGAACCGACTAGAACAGACTTGAACATAACAGAATAGAATAGAGTAGAGTAGAATAGAAAGAATAGATTAGCATAGTAGCATACCATACTGAATTTTAAAAATAGGATATACTAGAACAGATTGGAGCAAACTGGAGCCGAGTAGAACAGATCAGAACACAAAAGACTGCAATAAAGAAGAACAGAAAAGAATAGAAATCGGATAGAAAAGAATAGGAAAAATTGATTAGATTTTCTTGGTGCATATTAGATTACAGATCAGCTTGATAGAGAGCCATAATATTTTATCGCTTAATGAGGGCCTAGGAAAGGTGCTACATAAACACCATGCAGATCACATTACATTGAAATTACATTTACTCTATCATCTGACATCATATTAGAATAATCTTGGTAATCAATACAAATGTTTGTATGCAAAACGTGTTGTCGTCTGTGTATAGGATCTCAGTAGTCTGCCGGCAGCAACTGGTGCGATCTTCGCACATGAAATGGGGCACAGTTTCGGTCTACAGCACGACGATGCCATCCCTCAGTGCTCCTGCGATGACTCCTACGCGAACAACCACTGCATCATGTATTCATATACAGAGTCGGTTTCGCTAAATCTTAATCGTAATCGAAATTTAAAACTAGAAAACTTATAGAGCGCTATTTAAGAGATCAGCCCCGTGAACCAGATTATGATTTAATCAAATCTAACCTGATCTAGTCTGGTTTGGTCTAGTTTAATTTAGTCCAATCTTTAGTCTTATCTGATCTTGTCTTAGTATCTAGCGGTGCTCAATAATGAATGGCACGTTGCTGTGCGTTGAGGATTTACTAAAGGCTTATGCCTTCTGTTTTAATGCTACTGAGGTAGGCAATGCTACACAAAGCGTACTACAAAATAATTATGTTTATGCTAATTGTAGTCAGTGGCAGTTAGATAGCTTTGGACATATAAATAGTTAGATGCTAGGGGCCATCCATATATTACGTACGCAAAAATCCGGGAAAATTGGACCCCTCCCCCTGTTCGCAAGCGTACTTTTTGTTCCACACCCCCCTGCGTACGTACGCTTGACGCACCCCCCCCCCGGAAGACCAGCTGGAGAAAGTGTCTCGACAGCTCCAGGCAGCTCGACTGTCTGCACTTTAGGCCAGATTGAAGGATGAGTGAGGGCCAATATAGACAAATTATAGGTGTCTCGTTCACAGCACAGAATAACTGCACATGGCTTTTATATAATGTAATAAAATGCCATCGGACGACTATTATAGGACAATACAGA
>OY744611.1:54114094-54294094 GCA_963556255.1 Allolobophora icterica | reverse complement strand
AGTAGAACGATATTATGTCCCTCAGAGGGAAATTAATGCGCACGTCAGATTACAAACCGAGAATCTTCAGCCAGTGAGTAATATTGTATCTGCGAAGGCAAAGCTCATGTAAAAAGTTTTATAACAATTTTTTAATGACGGATTGTTTAGAAGACTGAATCGGAACGTTTTGTCGAATTTGGCAGCGTTATTGAATTGAAGATTTTTAATTCAATCTCTGCTATCTCTTTTAGTTTTTGTCCTCTTCAGTGACCTCAGGAAGAGATATTTAAAGTCGGGTTCCTTTCTTTCTTCGGTGACGCATTGAATGGTTCGTTTTCGCCATATTTGTATTTTTAACACGGTAACCGAATTTGATTAACATTCGGTTTTAGAATTGCGTCAATTTGACCAAAGTATTTCTTACTGTAACTGTAGATTATGTGTTTCTTTTAAGGATTTGCGTTTGCCGAGAAGAACTATACAACCTTTAGAAGGAGGATATCAATATACAAGCGAATTTTATCCTTATTCATTCAGAAACAACACGGTAAGCCTTTGCCGTAGCCTTCTGCTAAAAGTATTTAATGATGATTATAGTTAACCAGATACGTTGAATTCATCATTATTATCATCATAATTTGCCTCCGTTTAATAAATCACTTAAGTCTTTCTTTTTTAGCCGTGGCTAGACTGGGGGCGTTCCTGAGTAGGTATCTTGAAGGGGCAGAATGAATGAATGAATCATCATCATCATTATCGTCGTCGTCGTCGTCTCGTCGTCGTCATCATCATTATCATTACTATTACCATCATCATCATCACCACCATCATTAGTATTACTATTACTACTATTAAAAAATCGTTAGAAGTACTGTTAGAAAACCATATACTGTTTTGTAAGCCATTGAGAAGTAATGAGTAGTGTGTCGTTTATTAAATGAAGAGAAGAGAGTTCGAGCATCGGAGAAACATTGGTTGTATGTTCCATGCTTTGGGGCAGCAATATCAAATGCGCGAACGCATAGAAAGACTTTGTATGCCTTTCTTTAGTGATTCCTTTAACTTGTTGTTACAGTGTCGCAGCCAGTGATGGGCACAAAACTATTTTTTTAGTTAAACTAAAACTATTTTCCAACTAAAAAAAATAGTTAAACTAAAGTTGGCAACTGATTTTGGAAATTAGTTAACTAAACTAAAAAAAAGTAGTTAAACTTTTTCCAACTATTTTCCAACTATTTACGACAAACATTTTCGCAATAAAAGACGTTAAGTGAACTGTAATAATGCAAAGCGTCAATGACAATTTCACCTTCAAACTATGCAATGTGTACTGTTCTGGCATACAGTTACATGTGCACTGTAAGTAGTGTATGAATTTGAAAGCACAGGCTGTAAATGCTAAAACCATGCAGTGCTAAAATGTTTTTTTGCTGACAGTGTTCAATGTTCACTGTGGAAAAATAGTTGCATATTGCTGATTTTTTTAGTTAAACTTTTTAGTTAGCAACTAAAATTTTTTTTAGTTAAACTATGGTTTTAACTAAACTATTTTTTTAGTTAAACTTCTTCCTTAACTAAATTTTTTTAATTAAACTAAAAGTTAGCAACTTTTTAGTTAACTATTGCCCATCACTGGTCGCAGCTGATTTTCGACTTTGCTTTTTATAACTAAGTGATTTATAGTCAAATAACAAACTTTTTATTTGTGTTTTTCTTGCAGATAGTCATTCGCTAAAACGGCTTGGGATGACGAGGTGACCTGCAATGAGACGAAATTTGAAATTTCAAAATACTCCATATTGGCTACCTCAGCATCTCGGCTAATTCACAGTGCTTACACAATTTAATTGGATTTTCTGTGAAACAGGATATGCATTACGAGTAATACAAATGCCTTGTTTTATTCGAGCACTTAAATATAGAGAGCTCTAAACAGATGATTATTGCATGGATTATAAATTTGTATAGCACCATGCCCAGAGAAACACACAACGTATCAAATGTGCGCTATGACGATTGCTATTGTGTTGATACCTGTCAGATATTACGATTGTGTTGATATTTGTCAGATATTGCTATTATATTGTTGTCTGTCAGATAATAATATCTTGTTGATATTTATCAGATATTTCTATTGTATTGATGTATATCGGATATTAATATTGTGTTGATATTTGTCAGATATCGCTGTTGTGCAGTGTTTAATCTAGTCCACTCTTCTGAGGGGGGAAACAAGGTTTGTCGGGGGCTATCAACAACGGCGACCTTTTTCGAAGAAATTTCATCAGAGTTCAAACGCCAAAAAATGTTTTGGAGTTTAGGAATTTCAGCTTTCAAAGTTTCCCCTTGTTTTTTTAGTCATTCGTCCCGTTTTTAGAACTTAAAACTTTGACGACCTTTTTTAAAGGAATTCTTCTCTATTACTCGTTCGTTTCCTCGTCTCTGGGGGAGCGCAGCAATATGTATCCTGGGATCGTGGGGGGGAATTTCTTCCCCAAAACAGTCTATACATTATAATATTGCCGGCCTCTGGGAAACATAAATCCTGGGGGGAATTCCCCCCTAAATGACGTCTAGATTAAACACTGTCTGTTGTGATGAAATTTTTCTGATATCCATAATGTGTTGATATTTGTCAGATATTGTTAGTGTGTTAATATCTGTCAGATATTGATGAAAACTGCGAATGTAAGATACGGTAATCTAATATTTATGTAGGTTTGGTAGTTCTAATTGTTGGCATTCTGATTACGAATGTCTTCATACACGATTAAACTTCCGATCGATTAACAGAATGAAAGCGAAAATAGCGCTCAAGATAACAGCTTACGACGACTAGACATTGCAATTTGCAACGCACCTGAAATCAAATCCACCCAACCGGATGACATAATATTATAGTGTCTGCTCAACACTAGCCACTGTCGAAGCTTATCTTCCGCACCTCGGCCTGCTGCTTTCGGACTCTCCGTCTGTCCAATCTAAGACTGACTGACCAGCCTACGACTAACCTTCTAAGGCGCCTTAGTCACACTAGTATTTATGTGAATATTGTTTCCAAAATATCATAGTAGATTTCCAGTAACACGCTTCCTGGTATGTTTATTTAAACGAATACAACTAAAGATTTTTAGTGGACGCATTTTCAAATAATTGAGATAAATGAAATGAGCCACAATTAAGACACAACAATACACAATAGACCGCCATAGAAATAATATTTTCGGATGTCTTTATCGGCAAAATCGCCTGTGTATATAATTAAAATAGGCGAAGAGCCGTAAAAGTTACTTGTAATCAACATTCAATATGATGTTTTTCATCGTAAAATATTACGGTCACATCCGTGTAAAATTACGGTCTAGAAACAGATGGGGTCATTCGTCGCCTTGTTAGAGGTGTTGCCTGGGTACTTTTCTGCGACTGAATTGGCTGCAAAGAAACCGTAGTTGCTTTTGATGATGACAATGTTGTGATCCATGATGTCGACGTTGCCGTGGTTGGAATCGATTCGGGTAAAAGGGTGACGTTGACACACTTCTGATTCACGCACATCTTGTGAAACAAGCAGAGAGGTCAATGATAAGAATTAGAATTTGACGCAACACATATAGATAGATAAAGAGATCGATAAATCCAGACAGCCAAGAAAACAGCTATAAATACAGACAGAGATATACAGATACAGAGAGAAATATGGATGGAGAGATATTAATGGATGAATAGAGGGACATGGATGGATGGATGAAGAGATATAGATGATTTGATGGATGGATGGATGGATGGATGGATGGATGGAAGGAAGGATGGATGGATTGAAGGAATAATGGATGGATGGATGGTTGGATGGATGGAAGGATGGAAGGAAGGCTTGCTTGATGGATTGTTGGATGGATGGATGGATGGATGGATGGATGGATGGATGGATGGATGGATGGATGGATGGATGGATGGATGGGGATACGGGGATATAGGGATGGATGGATGTATGGATGAATGGATGGATAGATAGATTAGATCAGATTAGATGGATAGATAGATGGATAGATAGATAGATGGACAGACAGACAGACAGATAGATAGATAGATAGATAGATAGATAGATAGATAGATAGATAGATAGATAGATAGATAGATAGATAGATAGATAGATAGATAGATAGATAGATAGATAGATAGATAGATAGATAGATAGATAGATAGATAGATAGATAGATAGATAGATAGATAGATAGATAGATGGACACGTGGATAGCCAGGCAGACAGAGAAGACAGCTTAAACATACAGACAGGAGGATTGATAGAAAGAAAGACAAGTAAACAGATAGATTCTGGTTTAAAGAAAGATAGATAAATAAATAGATAGATAAGCATATGAACAGACGGGAAAAAAGACAGACATTTGGACCCACAGAGAAATCTTTTTTGTGAAAGCCATCAATATCCTTTCTGGTGTTTTGTTTAATAGTGAGTTTTGAACAGGATACTCTGACGAATGATATCGGAAATAATTTCTTTGTAGTTGATCATAGACAGCAGACAAAGTTGAATAGCTAACTATGGTCAAAAGGGAATTTTGTCCAGAATAGATAGTTTGCCAAACAAACGTGTAGAATCCGTTACTCAACAGCAGGCAGACTATTAGATAAATAAATAAAATAATTAAATGCAATTAGTAAAAACTGTAATGAAAAATGAAAAATGCCAAGAAAGGTGTACAGTTTTACCTGTCTGTCGCCACACTTGGCTCCGTTTGGCACGAGTCCTGGATCCTGGGTTCCAGTTCCGAAGTCGAATATGACAGAATGGCAGGTATAGGAACCGACTGAAGCCGAGGACAACAAATAATAGGCCTGGTAGTAATACAACGCTGCTGAATTGTCTTGGCACTGAAGCTTTCCGCACATGACGTCTCTAGAGAAGACAACAAGAACTCGTACGTTGAAAAATCCTCGGAACCTATCTCAGTAACTTCTCAAAGTCCACAGAGCGATGAACACAATGTTGGTGATTACGATGACTATAATAAGTTATTATAGTAGCACTTATGTTAATACTGATAATAACAATGATGGTGATGATAAGGAAGATGATGATGACAATAGCGCGATTTTCTAGTTTCTTCTCGCCAGAATGATATGCATCGCCCATTGATATTTTTATGTCTTATGGTAAAATAATAATAATAATAATAATAATAATAATAATAATAATAATAATAACAATAATAATAATAATAATAATAAATATTGTTATTACTATTAGTGTTATTATTAGGCCTATTATTATTATATCAAAATATTAGTTGTGGTAATGGTATAAGTAATCTGATATTTATTATTATTATTACTATTATTATAGTAATAACAATAATAATTACTATTACTACTATTATCATTGCCAAAATATGGCTGGCATTAGGATCCGATATTGGTGCGGTCCTGATGCTGTTGTCGCTGAAGATTTGCAGCTGATGACGACAACAACGACGATGTCCATGATAATGATGTTGTTGTTGTTGATGATGATAATGATGATGATGATGATGATGATGATGATGATGATGATGATGATGATGATGATGATGATGATGATGATGATGATGGTGGTGGTGATGGTGATGGTGATGATGAAAATCATGGTGAGGACCATGCCTTACTTGGCATCGCATGAAAGATAATTGACTCTCGAGTTTATCCAGCGGATGCCACAGTTGCCGTAATGCGCACCGACGGTGTTGAATCGTATGTAGCATTGATTGTCCGAAACTTGGGTTCCTGATCCCCAGAGCAACTCACACTGCGACCGATGGCTTCGACACTGACCCTGGTAGCAATAGGCTGACTGCTGTTACGAACATCAATGCAATAGCGTCAACGATCTTTGTCTGGCCTACGCCTATGTAGTTTGTCTTTGCTGTGCGAAGAAAGGAGACGTAGAAGAGCAGGTCGAGAAAGAGAAGATGGAGGAGAATATGGAGACACTGAAGGAGATGGAAGACAACAATAGACAAGAGGAGACAAAAGTAGGTGGAAGTAGTGAATGGAGAAAGGACGTTGAAGTTCAAGTAGAGGAAGGATGAAAGAACAGACGTAGAAGAACAACTAGAAGACAGAGTAGAAGAAGAGAAGAGATGGAGAATCAACAGAAGTTAGAAGGAGATGAGAAGGAGTGAAGGAGAAGATGAGGGATGACGGAGGAAAAGAAGGAAAATAAAGGGGATTAGAAGAAGAGAAGGAAAAGCAACAGAAGCTGCAGGAGAAGAATTATGAAAACTGCATTAATGAGGAATGAATCAGAAGAAGGGTATTGCGAGAGACGACAGTTCTGCGCCAGTACATAGTGTCTTTGTTGCATAAGGAGAGAAGGGGATGAGAACATTAGAAGGGTAAAAGAAGAGGAGGAGGTAGAGGAGTATAGGAAGTAGAGAAAGGATAAGTAGCAGAAGGAGTTGACGAAAGAGGAAAGAAGAAGATAAGTAGGCAGAAAGAGGAGAATTGCAAGTAGACGAGGAAGGAGTGGAGGAAAAAAGGCAAAGGAACAGAAGCTAAAGGAGAAGAATAATGAAAAAGACATGAAACAAAGGAAGAATCAGATAATGAAGATAATGATGATTATAAGCAAAGATTGATAATGGTGACGATTATTTGATGAAGCCGATGCACTTAGTGATGCTTGTAATGATTGTTTCTACGACTAACGTTGATTTATTGGTGACTCCTCCTTACAATGTTTGTGCAGTCTGTTCCATCTGGTTTGTAGCTATCGGTGGGACATCGAGCATCAACTCCATTGCATGATTCAGACAAATCGCAGTCATTAGATTTTGAACGACACTCTGTTCCAGACGACTTTATCTGACGTAAACAACCAGAGTCTTTGAGATGCTTAACTCGTGAATGCCACTATTACAGTTTAGCAAGCTTTCGAAAAGAATGTTATAGGAAGGACTTTGAAAGGAGATTTTTGTTGATGTTGATCTATTAAAACGCAATTTTATTGAAAAAAAAATAACTGCCAATGGAAACTCGCAAAATTTAGCAAGTTCAGCAGCAGAATTAAGCTTTGTTATTTAGTGCCTTGATACACATGCATACGTAGATGAATACATGCATATACGTGAATACAACGTTGAATAAATCTATTCTATAATCATTACTCACTTGGCATCTTGAAATGTCGCAGCATCTCCCAAAAGAACAATTTGCTGAGCATGCAAGTTGGCATGTGGCGATGTTGCAGCAAGCGTTATTACATTCCTGTCATCAAAAATACAGAAGAACAAGAGAAACTATTCAAAAACAACTACGCGACATTTCTTTAATTATATTCAATTTTAAGGCATAAATACGTCTTTAAAATGAATTTCTACAACGAAGGAACATGACAAAGTGCTTTGCAACTGACAGTCTGTTGAAAATAAAGGCACGAAGGTAAAAAAATGAAGATAAAAAAATAAGAAATGAAGGCGTAAAATGAAAAGATGAAAGAATTAAGTAATCTGGAAATGGAAATAGAGCGAAAGTGTTAAAAGAATTTGTTGAAGGAAATAAGGTTCCTTGAAATTAATTTAAACGGAGATGTTAAATGGGTGAGTGAAGCAAAGACAAAAATTAAGGTCGCTTTAAGAGATTAAAGATAAACGTAAGAGAGAACTTCATTTAATAAGGAATTAAGATGTAAAATTATAAAATAAAGGTAAATTACGACTATGAGTCAGTTGAATTCTGTTAAGTCTCTTTTGAAACATACGCTGCTTGGTGCTTTTCCGCAGTCACATTGTTCTCCATCTTCGACGATTCCGTTTCCACAAGTGGAGGAAGAAGGTTGGAAGATGGTCTGCGGAATATTGTAAAGGCAAATATCAAGACCCTGGCTAAAGGAAGTGGCAAATTGGGTCAGAGAGCATGTAGACCATTTCGTAGCCGGCCGCTGAGAACTAAAACCAGATGATAAATTATTCATTTATATTAGCCCTAAAAGACTGGCACGATAGAAAAGCGTTGCCCTTGCAATCGAAAGATTGCGAGTTGATATCAAAGAATGCATTCCTTGCAACATACCTGGGTAAGTTGTTCGTGTTCAACAAGACTTAGCGTCTGTCACGAGGCTGTATTTGGTAATGGCGTAGGCTGGGAAGTAAATGGCAAGTCTTATGATGTACTGACTGGCTACTTGTCCGAGACCATGGGGTTCGTCAACTGCCGGGGTCAAGGGTCGAAGAAATGGTGATGAATTCTCTTCTATGCTCCACTGAGGACATAATGGGAGATAGACTTTACTATAAATACAGCTAAAATATCTATTTCATTGTAAGAAACAAAAAGAAACAAAACAAATGTATTCCACGCTTGTTAGTCGCCAATTAATAAACGATGTTGACGTTCGTCGAGAATCTCAAAATAATCCATCCACTGCGCCGGCTTCAAATTCCTCCCACCAAGCCAAACACAACACACCGTAACAGTCAGATCTTCTGCTCTTCGTAGTTTCCTCGCAGCGTGTTTCTCCTCTTCATATGGTCTCAAAGGACAGCTCCTCAGACTTGAAACAGCTCTCGTCAGTGCATATACTTTCGACCTGGTTGCTGCTGCCAAGGATTGTGATTTTCGACTGCGATTAAACGTGAAAAGAGCATCGACTGAAGCCGGGAGCATATGGAAAAGGTGCTGTAGATGTCCATAGACAAGATTAAGTGAGATAGGAGGATAAGTTGGGATATAATGGGATGGGCCTTAACTGGACTGGACTAAACTAACTTAAAGGTTAGATTAGCTTAAGTCACTTTGGTTGTGGAACACTATAGCCCATTGATTATAGCGCCGGCTTTGTAACGCGGAGAGTACGGGTTAGAGTCTCCTCTGATTTGGTTGCTCTGTAGCAATTGTGAGTGAAGGACTTGCTCAAGGTCCCTGCACAGGGACCTTGAGCAAGTCCTTCACTCACAATTGCTCAGTGCCATCGATTTTTTCCTGATCTTTAGATAGTGGCGCTTAATAATTAATAAACAAGTAATAGTAATAGTAGCAGTAAGTAGTAGGCCCAATTTCACTTGCAATAGCAATAATAATAATAGCAACAAGAATAACAATAATAATTCAATGCTTTTGAGAGGTTCTTAAAATTCGCTCTATAAAACCCCAGATATATGCATACATATACATACACATAGATATACACATATATACATACTTACATATACACATACATATACACATGCATACATGGACATATTAATCCATGGGATTATTCCTGGACATAACCAAAGCATTCGATACTGTGGATCACCACATCCTCATATGCAAGCTCGAAAGGTATGGAATAAGGGGAATTGTGCTATCTTGGTTTAAGGATTACCTTAGCTCTCGTTACCAACAGGTAAAATGTAATAACAAGACATCCAAAATTAAGATAATCAAGTATGGTGTTCCACAAGGTTCAATTTTAGGCCCTCTTTTGTTTCTTTTGTATATCAATGACTTGCCCAATGCATCGTCACTTCTTTACTTTATACTGTTTGCTGACGACTCCAATGTCTTCTTTTCGCATAGTTCTTATGATCAGTTGTTCAAGGTGATGAACAAAGAGCATATAAATTTAAAGGTTTGGTTTAGAGTAAATAAGTTATCCTTAAATGTGAAAAAGACTAACTACATATTATTTAGATCACTCAGGAGACCATTACCACATATGACTGCTCATGAATTAGCTGTGATTGCTCTTGCTCGAATACCAAAACTTGTCGTGCGCCTAAAGTTTAATCCACGGAATGTTATATAGGTACATAAGATTAAACTCGGGTAATATTATCTTGACACTAGCTAGGTATTAGTTAAGAAAAATTACAACAATTTTGTGCGTACAGGATTTAGTTGGGTTATCATAACATTCAGAATGATGGCTAACGGACTGCTTATCTACTTTTTGTATTAGTACCCAGGGGGCCCGGGTAGCGGGGTCTGTTGTCCCTCTTTGGGTCTCCTGCGTAGCCAGACTTTGAACTATTATCACTGTATGATTTTAGTTAATTGTGAAACGTTTGGTTACTGAAATAAATTATGTCTTATGTCTTAATATGTCTTATTAACATATAAATGCATGCTCAGATATGCATGCATACATACATACATACATACATACAATGTCATACATACATACATACATACATACATACATACATACATACATACATACATACATACATACATACATACATACATACATACATACATACATACATACATACATACATATATACATACATACATACATACATACATACATACATACATACATACATACACACAGTCATGCGTGCATGCATACATGCATACATACACATATATACACATACATGCATTCATGATTACATACATACATACATACATACACACATACATAATTATATACATGCATATATACATAAGTACACACATACATGTATACATACCTCCAAACGCATATACATTAATAAGACTAGACTAGATTTGCTGTTTGTACTCCTAGCATAGCTTTTAGATATCTCTCCATAACTTTTCAAGTTTACGATTGCGACTACGATTAAAGGTGACTGACTTTGTCACTGAATACATGATGCAGCGGTTGTATGTGGAAGAGTCATCGCAGCTGCACCCAGAGATGCTATCGTCATGATATAGACCGAAACTGTGTCCCATTCCATGTGCCAAGGTCGAACCTGCCGCTGCCGCCGGGTAGTTGATATCCTATGGACAGACGACAGACAATCTCTCACAATACACTATACATGCACTTATACACGTACCTATCGACGATCCATGTCTTTTATTCTGATGCAATGTATTATCTAATGCAACTGTAATGTAACGTATTTATATGGCGCCTATTGAAACCCTCACAAATGCGCTTTAACATGGCTATCAAACTGATTTAAAAATGGGAACAGACGACGAATTTTCACCAAAAGACCCACGTTCAGTGATTGCACACGAAACCTCTATTTTTCTATATTGTTCAACTCTGCTCCATTCTACTGCATATATTCCGTCGTTTAATTTTTATTTTATTCTTTTCTGTTTTATTATTTACTGTCATATGAGCTAGCTATTCAATTCTATTAAGTCTTTTCTAGTATTCTATTCTTTTAGCTTGCTAGCCATTACTCTTAAGTCTAGACTAATCTAATCTGGTTTAGAATAAACTATGTTATGCACTGATCGGTCTGAAAGCTTCTGTAGCGCCGTTGTCGCTTTTAATGAAAACATAGTCAAAAGTCGATGGAGAGGTCGATTTGAAATCCAATAAGCAAAAATCCTTGTTTATTAGCAGGATAAAACAATTCACTCCTGGTCATAAGCAATGGCTCGCTCACAACTGCCTGTCACATGTAGATAGGTGTACCTGTTTTGTGTTTTTGTATTGTACTATAAAAGCACTAAGTAAGCATTTAAGTGCAAGTATAGATATTCGCATACACATACAGACAAACCTACATACATACATATGAGGTCATAGTCATACTTAGGGTTAGGGTTAGGGCTCGTACGTAGGCCTACATACAACTTTCATGTTGTCAGACTTCAAACGAGACCGACCAAAATTAAACGATTTATATGTTGCCATTCAGAAATCTAACGAAAAGTTCCTCCTAGTTGTTTGGAAAGCTGGATTGTATGAAACAGTCCGTAAGTGACCCAGGAAAACAGCGAGACTTTACACTTTGTAATAAAACAGTAACTTCCTAATCATAATGGATATTAACTTCTACCACACGTCAAAACTTACAGAAATAATCGATCCAGAATACTGGTTTGAACACATTGCTCCAACGATTGTTTTTTCCACGATTCCACCATAGAAAGCAACGTTACTAAACAATCAACGAAGCCATGCAGTCTCATTGAAACTGTACTGATAACACTGATCGCAGATAAGAGATAACACTGATAGCTGATAACAGTTATGTTTTACCTAATAGGTTTGAACACTGCAAATTGTTTTTTTAAATTAACTAATCAAATACGCATCACCTTTGATCAATGTATTAATTGCAAATAATACAGATAAGTGTTAATTTATAACATCAACAACAGGTGAATTAAAAACAGTTAATAAAGCATATTATCGGTCGAGATGACCTGCCGCATATAAAATCCCGCGGGTGAAAAAGAGCAGATAAACTGAAATGGAGAAGAGCGAATGACAATGAGAAGAACAATTGAATTATAGAATGTGTCTCTAACGTGATGAGAACCCCGTTGTCATTGTAGTAAAATGGATTGACGAAATTCTGCCGATACGTGTACCAACTGAAGAGAGCTCCGGACACATTTGAATCGTGAATCTCTAACCGATCACTATCCGTCCACACTTCCATTCCGACAAGAACGAGGTAAATACCAAGCGGTTGATAAGCCTACAAGTACAGTTCTTTGCCAGTCCGGTAAAGTTATATCCACGAAGACCATAAATTTTTCATTGTGCTGCTTTTTCTGTTATTAGGAAACGTACCACAGTGATGGCTACTTAACAGAATACCTCCTAGATGTATCTAGTATTAGGATACTTACAAACCTGATAAATAATAAGCTATTACAATAAACAAGCTGTCACACTTACTTAAATATCAGGATACTTAGACAAATGATGGCGTCTGGAATACTGTCCAGAATAATAAAAATTATTACACTACTTATCACAATGGTACATATTACCTATTCTATTCTGTAAAAAACATCATAGTAACAATAATTCTTATGCTTATCTGGAAACGTTAGCTAATAGATTCCTATCAGACTGAGAGCAGTTAAATACAACATCTATTATGTACTTATCAGAATGATGGAAGCTATTATACTACTCACTAAGGAAGCGATGTTAACGATGTCTTTCGTTCGGCTATAAACATCCTGGACATCACTTGACCGCGCTCTGTACTGGAGTGAAAGAACAAAATGGTTTAGCGATTAATAAACACTTCAGCGTGACAAAAGCACAAATACCAATATTTATTGTCTTAATATTAGTATCATGAAATGGATCAAATCTCCGTTGAACTGCGATTAAACGGTGAGAATTCAAAACAAACTGAGGTAAAGCAGATTCGGATCGAGGTCAAGATCCAGGGGTTAGACAGGTAGAAAGTAAGACAGCTAACGGTGGATTGTGTTTAGAAATGGAGCGGCATGAGAGGTAATGGGAAAGGAAGAATCCTGAATATCTTGTGGGATACTCTTCAGAATAATTATTACACTACTTATCACTAGGATCATTTCTGTGGAAGAGCAGTGTTTTCGGTTTGAATGAAAGATTTGCGAAGAGATTGCAAGAGGTGCAAAGTTGGTGAATTCGTATGGGTAAGAGGATATCTAGACTTTCTACACCTTTTCAGAAGCTGAGCCAGAAATAAGTTGAGATCGTCAGCAGAAACAAGAGCTGAGTTAAGCTACAATCCGAGAACTATTTGTCAATAATTGCGTATCTAATCCATTCTATTCCTTTCCAGGCTTATACAAAAGAGAGTAGTAAAGTTTTATCGCCGGTAAGGTGCGACCGTACGTACGGTACGTAGGCTACGTTATTTTTTTATATAACGTATGTACTGTACGCGGTGTCTCTTATGAAAAGGCGTGGAAAGTCTAGATATCCTCTTGCCCATACGAATTCACCAACTTCGCACCTCTTGCAATCTCTTCGCAAATCTCTCATTCAAACCGAAACGTTGGCGTACGTTGACATCAGTTCATGACGAAAATAAAATACGTAACATTATGCACAAGAAAAGTCAATAATAGTTGGCGATTGACGGTCGTAAACAATTTTAACCAGCTGTTGGCTGTTCAATGATCTCTGCTTTCAAACTTTTAAATTCTAAATTGCTAATATTCTGTCTAATGTATAATATGATGATTACTAAGATTATACGGCACACTTTATAGGATGGTCAGTGCCTGTGGTCATTTTATTGGTAATACTAAACTTCGGTATCGTTCGTAAATAACTAGGCCTGCGTACGGGGAGACTAATAATGTAGAGCTAAACTGATCATTTATAACATACGCGTACGATACGCGTACGTTATAAGACAATAGTTATACTGAGGTTCTTTGTGAATGATCACATAAACTTTGTGGCATTTTAACGTACGCGTACGGTACGCGTACGTTATTTTTTTCGATAACGTACGTAGGATATGCGTACGTTATTCCTGTAGGTAACGTACGGTCGCACTTTGATCGCCGGAAAATGTGACTTACCTGGGAATTGTCGTTTGCAACGTACACCTCAACAACTTTGTCTACTCCGTCTTTGTCTTGTGGATAAAGAAAAGATCTTTTCATCTGCATTAAGCAACAGAAGGAAACTTTTTATAATCTGTAATATTTTCTTCTTTATCATCATGACATACAAATCTGCGAAGGCATGATATGGTCGCAAACATTACTAGTCTCGCTTGGAGAGACCCGAGTTAAATTTACGATTATGGTTACAACGACAATAGTAAATGAGTCATTTTCCGGTAAATGCATAAATTGACAATTCAGCTGTCCCCGGTCATTTCTAAGAAAACAATGCCTAGTCTGATCATGCTAAGTGATTAGATTAAAACGTTATTGATCAGTCAACAATTTAAGACCTTTGAAAGTAATTCAGAGCAATAAAATAATTTATTACAATTTATTTTGAATTTAAAATGTTCCACTCCGTTACCGTCCCTAGGCTATAGTACATATTGCTTTCGTCTACAATTTCAAAATGATTTGCATTAAACCAAAAAATGTGACTGTTTCTTTTATAATAAACATAATTGCATATTTCTAAATACAACTTAGAAACTTACAACTTCAGTATAATTTTTAAAAATATATTTTAACTTGTCCCCGGAAAATTATGTCCGCTCCGTTAAAATGTACAAATTATCTCGTATCTCACAACCCTTCCAGTTCTTTGGTCCCGCTACTTAACACATCTCTTCTGTGAAGATCTATGTAAGTAAGTATGTCTTAATACAGGATCTGAATGCTAAGACAAATTTCTTACAAATTTTCATTTATTACGTACCTCATGTGTTTTTTCATAATACATCCACTCCGTTACTGCATTTTGGCAATGATTATGAATAAATATAATTTAAATAATATTTTTAATATAACATTTATAAGCTATATAATGAGTGTACCGACGATTAATGTGGACGCATGAGAGATAATATGATATTTACCGTGCTGATACACAATTTGTCCACTCCGTTAACTGTCCACTCAGTTACCATAAATGTGACCCTTGAGGTACTAAAATTTATTCCACTGTCAGGATAAGTCGTCTACTTAAATTATCATTTCTAATACAACTTATATAACAATATATGACATTTTAAATAAATTTTTGCTTCGGCAGACTGTTTTTTTTAAAGTTCACTTTTCACATTCTGTGCTCAATTCTCGACAAATGGTAACGGAGCGGAACTTTTTATGGTAATTTTTTATGTAATTTTGATGTTATGAGCAGATTTGTAAGACAACATCATAAATATTTTAATGTTTTTTTGTTCATTTGATCACTGGTAATGATTAGCTGAAGTGATTTTTATTTTGTTATTTGGCCAAAAAAAAATACAGTCAACTTTACGTTAATTAGATTCCCTATTTTTCTTTCAGTAACGGAGTGGAACTTCTTAACAAAATTTAAAATGTGATGGAATTAAATAATCATTTGTATTGTAATTTCTTTTATATTTATTTTATAAACATTAATACTAAGAACATATTGGCATGTCAAACTACGCAGTAGGAAGCTATAATACTATATATAAATAGCTCATATGTTTTGGTAACGGAGTAACGGAGTGGACAAACATTCCACTCCGTTTTTCGTAGGGCTATTTTCTTTCTGCTAAAAACTTCATAATTTTACATATTAGTGCAAAACCAAATATATATTAGTGAAATAGAAATATTCAAGATTTGCTTCAAACAAAAATCAATGTAATTTGCCCCAAAAATTTTTTTGCTTCTTCAATTAGTGAATGTGACATATTACCGGAAAATGACTCAAATACGGCGTTTACTTCCAATTCAGTTTACAGTTTGGTGCATCTTGGATGGAAAACCGTTTGAATGCAACACGATGGGTGTAAAATTTGTAACGCAACTCAGGTTAATAGCAAGACGGCAGGAGCCAACTAGTAAGTCCCACCCTCCATTCTCTCCAACCATCTCTTTGTTTGTTTCGCCCCATGCCTCCCTCCATCCTTTCCGCCCTCCTAATTCCCTTTCTCCATTTCTAATTCCATCCCTCGAACATTCCCTGCACCCATGATTCTTTACCTCCCTCCTCTGGCGTAAACTTGTCTAAAATATTGGGTGGGGGGATTTGGCTATTTTTTCTACACTTGCTGCGTTGAATGTACAGTCCATCTCAATTATTGGGGGCACGTGCCCCGGCTCCCATCACCCCAGAGTCTATGCCTATGCCTGCCTCACAATGTCTCAAACCATTGTTACTACCGCCCTGCCTCCCGTCCTTTCTCACTTATTTTCCCTCTCTACCTCCCTGCCTCGCTTTTCGCTCTTTCTTTATTTTCTATGCAAACAATAAAAAAGCTCCAGTGCCCACGTGTAACGTAGCGGAGACGTTCATTTACAATTCTTTGGTCAGTTTTCTACCGAAAGTAGACGATTGACTATGTCCTGGTAAAAACGGACAACAAGACTTACCGTTCAGTTCCTTTCTAACGCCGACGCCAAATTCAGTATCAGTTTTGTGCGAACAACTTTCCCAGATTTGTTACACGGAGTGTAAAAATATTTTACACCAGCATCCTCCTACTGTAATAATTAAATTACAGATATAACCGCGACGCAAACTCTATCTGTACAAACATTGAATACGTAGAATACATTATCCTTTTCTAATTATCGCATTTGATTGAGAAGAATGGCAAAAGTTTCTTACTCTGTGGCTGTCTCGATGAAAAGATGACGTCGAATTAATGCTCGACATCCATCTGGGTTGGCCATCCGTTCCTACACAAAATTGACAGGTTACCTACCACAAGCATAATGCGAAATTGAGAGGTACCTATGTTTATCATAGAGGCAAGATTAGGAATTGTGATGTGTGTCACAGATGTTCCTATGAATCTGTTAAAACTGATGGTTTTAAAAAGAGTTCCGTCCCTCTCTCCGTCCGTCCGTCGAACCCTACCTCCCTCCCTCCTCCTTTCCTCCCACCGTTCTTCCATTCCTCCGTCCTTCCCTCCCTTCCTACCCTGTTGTTCCCAGTGTGAGATCTACACCATTGCTTCCCAAAGTAGTGCTCCGCGGCGAGCCCTCAGTTGCTGGGGCGCAAAGTGAGTCAAGTAACTGGACAAAAGAAGACGATAGACGTTTCCCCGATTAGGTCTCGCTTCGAACTGTCTTTACAAAACACGATTGTCTCGCAATCAAAACATTATTTTTTATATAAATTGAACAGATTTGTTTTGGGAGTAAATGTATTTCAGCTATTGTTAACGACTACCGAATTAATAGTTATTCGACAAATTGCTGATATTTCCAATAGAAGTTGCTGTTCGTCTTTTCTAAATATTTTGATTGTATGAGGCCTATTTTTAGTTTTTTTACTGGCAATAATTATACACCCTATTAGGCAACAGTCCTACTGCAATGGGAAAATTCCTGCGGGTCTTCCACACTTAAAAGTAAATTCCTGCCGGTCCGCAACACTGAAAAGTAAATTTCTGCCGGTCCGTCACGCTGAAAAATTTGGGAAGCGCTGGTCTACACAATACTCTACATTAACATCAGCATGAGTCATTAAAATTACAACTTGTTTCTTTACGAACCGCATCCAAAGTTAGTCTTGACATCGACGCGATTCCTGAAGACTCGGTGTCGACCGTAAATGTCATCTCCCTTTGCTTCAATGTTATAGGACACGTTCCCAATCGCAAAGTAACCACTGCAAATCACCACAACAACAGCAATACAGATGTACATTTTTGCCTACAGAACTGTCTATTTTTATGACAATTATAGGCCTATAAAACACAATTGAAAAGCCGACTTCCAAGACATCTGAACATGATATCAGGTGTCAGCTCTGATTGGAGACCGATTCGGTGGGCTCTGTGTGGATTCATTTTTGCGTATGCGAGATCTCTTAGGGGTAGAGTCTTTGTCTTGGAAGGCAACGCAGAAATGTTAAGTTACTTCCATGAATGCATTCGTTGTATTGCAACTAAGGTCGATCTGCTGAATGATGTGTTGTTCCTGGTACACATTTTGTCTTTACCCGACGTTCATTTGCATCTTGCTGGTCCCTCTATCTGGAACTTTCTGCGTCCTCATGTTTGAAACTTTCCCAAGTAAACTGTCTTTCGCTGTAATCTGAAGACCTACCTCTTCCAGCCAGCTTATGGTTCTTGGCTTCAATGCGCAATTCTGTATTTTTTAAATTCGTTATGTAATATATTTAATTGACTAACGTGATTCCTTTGCAGGTGCTCACGGCCGCGGTTGACTGACTTCGGTTTCTGACTTCACCCGTGTAGTAGCAGTGGCCCGTGACCTACGCAGTGACAAACCACTGCTAAGTAAATTACAGGTTTATGGCAAAAATCACAGGATTTCTGCGAAAACAACTAATGAGGAAAACCGGAAAGGTAACACAGAGATGGAGAGTACAGTGAAAAGAAATTTCTATTCAATTTCGACCGAGCTGGGAATAACAGACTTCGTTCCTCATTCGAGGTACAAGTAATGTCACTAACGAAGCTGAATGACTGAAACAGTCTACACCAAACTGCTTGTGGATGGGAGGTCCTCTAACGACTCTGCGGCCCAGGTCAGCTTGTAGTCAATAAACCGCGTAAATGTTCTTTCAGAAGTGCATGTTTACACGTAGAGTCGAATACATACATGCCTGAATTGCGTATATAATTATATAATTATATACATACACACCTGAATATATGCATATATTACAGAAACACGTACACAAACAGAGAATATGCACGATGTATATAACAGGCAAAGGGTACTAAAGTCTTTATATCTGTAGTCCTGAGATTTATGTACTCACATGATTCACATCATTGTAGACCTCACCCGACTTCGTGACCGCTTTTTCAATGTAAGTAGAAGCGAACAGATATCTAAATAAAGACGACCCAGACCAATTTATCACTCCATCGATATTGAGACGTCAGGAAAATATAGATATTACTGTTGGTCACAGGAAAATACATTATAAATATTTGAACATCTGATCTGGTATATCTGTTAGTTCGGTTGAAGAAATCATCTTAGATCATTCATTTTCACCCAGAGTTCGTCACATATAAGACGTACCGGTATGCAAGTGAAAATACAGTAATATGGTCGCCATTATCAAATAATGAATATTGCGTCATGACTTACGTGTTAAGTTTTAAGTCCAAGACGAACATTTCCTTGAAAGCAATTAACGTCACGGTAATTTCTCTGTGATGACCCGTCTATAGTTATCCAACAAACAAAGACCATTTGCGTTTTTAGATATACTTGAGCTAGTTTTTTGGACAGCCATTAGTATGCAATGATAAATTCATATATATATATATATATATATATATATATATATATATATATATATATATATATATATATATATATACATACATATATATATATATATATATATATATATATATATATATATATATATATATATATATATATATATATATATACATACTCACCTCACAAAATATTTCTACTCGCCTCTAATTAGTATATATGAAACTTACCGGTAGCGTGTACTCACCTCTAATTAGCTTCGGTAAACTAACTGGCAGCTTGTACTCACCTCTAATTTAACCATTACAGCCCTCCATACACAAAACCATACATAGATGCACACATACTGAAGCATACACCTAAGAAAGGAGGAAAGAAGGATACTTACTTGAGTCTGTGTGTTGGTTAGTATGTCACTGCCTCGACTGACGACCAAAGTGTATCCTTCATCTTCATCCACATCACCACTACCAGAAACTGACGGGAACCTTGACTGGGAGTTGAATGTATCTGTTGTAAAGAAAATGTTGAGCCGACGTATTTCTTAAATTTATTAGTTCAGCAAGGTGTGAGGGGGCGAGAATGAGTATGGAGATTTGTCCGGATGGTCAAGCGCATGAAAGAAGGGAAAGATGGGAGTAAGGTGAATGGAAGGAAGGAATACCGGACAGGAAAGAAGGAAGGAAGGAAGGAAGAAAACAACGCAACAGTTGGATGACAGCTTCTTTTGGGTTGTATGTATTCCAAGTAGTCTGAGCGCTATATATCTAGACATAAATTCGTTAATGCTTTACGGAAGAAAACGCAAACAGAATCTGGACCACCAAAAAATGGTTGAACAGTGTATTGCTCTGCATTCATCAGTAAAACAGGCTAGGAAGCTAACACTCGGCAAGGAGGTGGAAAATAGAGCACTCTTCAAACAGGTGGGAAAGAGCACTCGTGAAACAGTTGAGAAAGAGAACACTTGGCAAGCAGTTGGGAAAGAGAGCACTCGGCAAACAGGTAGGAAAAGGAGCATTCATAAAGCAGGCGAAAAAGAGAGCAGTCGTACAACAGATGGGAAACACAGCACTCGTCAAACAGGTTGGAAAGAGAACACTCGTCAAACAGGTGGGATAGACAGTACTCGTAAAACAGGTGAGAAAAAGAGTATGCCAGTAGAAAAGGCTCTTGACATATCGACCTCGCTCACCGGCTGCTGGCAAAACGTTGGCTTCGGTAGTTCGAACGATTACTATTTCCAGGATGAGAAACAACTCCGTGAGAATCCATCGATGATACATGACTGCAGTACAAGTACAAGGGTTCCTATTTACCGTGTGTCTCTCTGCTGAACTGAACTAGTTTGTTTCCTTTAGACTTCTTTGCATATATACTCTCCAAGCACCACAGGATTGCGCTGCTGTCTTTAGCGGAGACTCAAATCATCCAACCGGTTCGGCAAACGACCGATTGATCCAAGCGTGACCTCTGTTTCGGGTATTCACAAATCTATAAAGCGCTACTCTAAAGTAAAGGGTAGAGCACCAGCTTACTCCCCACATCTGGGGGTGACTCACGCGATGTCGCTGCAGACGGTCGCTGTCCTGGATGCTTTGTCAAGCACAAAGCCCAAAGTGCATTTGGGAAATTCCTTCAACCGTATATTTCCTCCAACACGTTACTTCCTTAATATTTCTGTGATTATTTAACGCCAGTCGATGACGCTGCGCAATTGTGTATCAGTGTAGGCTCGAATCCGCCTACTCCGCGTTTTAAGGGGAACGCTGAAGGCAATCGGCGGCCACTTCGATTTACATATTATGCATCTAATGTAATGTGATGCAGTTGTCTATTCAGATGTTTAATTAGGCGACCTATGAAGTTCATCCTAAAGCTTTGTTGGTCTCCACGTTTTCGCCTTGCTCAGCAATTCTTCGGTCTTTACGAATAATTTAGTGATAAATTGCTCCGATTAAAATTATCGATTAGTCATCAGCAAAGTAACTTTGACTTGTATGTTCGGATTTGAAGGTCGGTGCATCATCATGTGAAATGACAGGTCTTTGTCCGTACATGCAACTCTTAAGGATAGATTGTCCGGATGCTGGGTTGGTGTTATCGTGTTCGCGTCTCAGCAGAAAATCATTCAACCCCAGGACCTCTAAGGACACATGATTGCTAGTCTAGAGGGATGTAGTAAAAATCATTAATTTAGTTCACTTTACCTTACATGTACATGTATATGGCAATGGTTATTCCGAATTTATATAGCATCACTTCAGAGAGAATCATCCGTGGCTTTGAGACTTAAGGAGACTTAGCTGTACTTACTTAATCAATCAATCAATCAATCAATCAATCAATCATAAAATTTATATAGCGCCTCTTCAAGAGTTCTACTCAGAGGCGCTCCCGTGCCAGGCCTGATCATAGAGAAAAGTCTTCAACAGGGTGTAGGAGGAAGACGAGTGTGTACGAGGAGATAGGCGAATAGAAGAAGGCAGGTCATTCCACACTGTTGGACCAACAACAGAAAATGCTCGACGCTGCATTGTAGTTTACCGTATCTTATTTATTTATTACCTAACCTTACCTTGCCTTAGTTATTTTAGCCTTATGGCTTTTTATTGAAAATAAATACCGTTTCCGAAATCATTATAATATGTATTGTTACGTATTATTCGTCTCTCACATTGCGCAACGAAAAGATTTTAAGGCAAAATATCAACCTTTTTGTTCACCTGCGCTTTGGCTACTTCTTCACAGCGTATTGTTCAGTTTCGTTCAGGAGTACGCCCAAGTTTACTGACTTGTGAAAAGGATCATTGGTACGGTTTCCGAAAAAGAGGTAGTAGCAAATGCATGTCTATTATTGGAAAATGGGTGTAAAGCATAGATGAGTCAGAAACAGCACCATGTACAAATCATACGAGAAAGCAAGCCAACAAAAGCAGCGTTACTCGCTTTTTATTGTCATACTAGCTGTAAACCCGTGAAAAATCACGGTATATAAAAAACAATTATTATTGCAGTGATAACAATAACGTCATATTATAGGCCTATAGCCGTCGTCAAGACAACCGTCAACACAACCGTCGCCAAGGCGGCAGTATAGTGACGTCACAATAGTGTTTGTTTACGGGACAGACGTACAACGGTTATTATGTAAGTTGATTTTATGAGAGTTGCTCCGCTTAATATCGTAATTCGTTGTTACAATGTTTCCACGTGTTTGAAAAACTCGTAATTCGTTGTTCCAATGTTTTAAAACATGCTGTGAGAAGGCCAGATTCGCACATGGACGTGGAGGGTTTACAAAATGTCGCTCGCAACAAGAGGGCAGCAACAATAATGTCTTTACAGAGTCGCTAAAGCGTGCACGAATAGGGCCCACTGGAAAGGCCACCACGTTGACGGGTAGTCATTTTGCCAACGGCTGCTTTACCGAAGCTCTAAGGCATGTGTCATAAACGATTTATTTAGGTGATTCTCGTCCTGCTATAGATACAAAGCCGTCTTTGATGAACGACATCCCTGTGTAGCCAACAACGAAGAGATAGGCTACTATAACCCGTATATATGAATTCATAACCCTGCAGCCTGCCCTTAAACGTTTTAAGAACTCAAATGAGCGCCTCTGGACGGTTCACCCTTCTAGAGGCGCTTTATAAATGTTTAAATACAATACAATACAAATTCCCATCTGGGAATGTGCGTCTCTTATGAGGTCCATATTTTTTTAAGACACATTAAAATACACAAGAAACCACCGTAGAAATAATATTTCCGAATGTTTTGAACCGGCAAAATTGCGTTTGCAAATAGTTAAAATGCCGCGAAGGGCTATAAAGTTACGTTTAATCAGAATTCAATATAAGATTTTTCATCGTAAAATATTACGTTCACGCCCGTGTAAAATTATGGTCTAGCAAAAGCTGGGGTTCGTCGCTTTGTTAGAGGTGTTGCCTGGGTACGTGTCTGAATTGACCGCAAAGAAATCGGAGAGGCTGTTGCGAATGGTGGCGTTTTTCTAAACCTTATTGACTTGGTAGGGCTTGAAGTTGTAGGGATAGTTGAAGCTTTAGAAGTTGAAGTAGTTGTAGATTTGGTTGACGTTGAAGTTTCAGTGCTGGGTGAGCTGCTCGTTTGTGTTGCACTCGTTGTAGGCCTACTAGTACTTGTTGTTGCAGTAGTTGCTGAAGTACTAGTTGACGTCGTAGTTGTTGATTTCTCAGTTGTTGTAGATGCTGTAGTTGTTGTACTGGTAGTCGTTGTTGTTGCTGATGATGATGTGCTAGGTGTTGTCGACGTGGTGATCGGTGGAACGGTCACGTTGACACACGTCTGATTCACGCACATCTTGCGAAACAAGCAAACAGCTCAATTGTAAGTATACTAGATAATGACACCACACAGATAGATGGATAGACAGAAAGACAGAGACGATGACGGATGACCAGATATATATATATATATATATATATATACATATATATATATATATATGTATAGATAGATAAATAGATAGACAGACAGACAGACAGACAGACAGATAGATAGATAGATAGATGGATGGATGGATGGATGGATGGATGGATGGATGGATGGATGGATGGATGGATGGATGGATGGATGGATGGATGGATGGATGGATGGATGGATGGATGGATGGATGGATGGATGGATGGATGGATGGATGGATGGATGGATGGATAGATAGACAGACAGACAGATAGATAGATAGATAGATCGACAGATAGATAGATAGATAGATAGATAGATAGATAGATAGATAGATAGATAGATAGATAGATAGATAGATAGATAGATAGATCGATAAATAGATAGATAGGTAGACAGACAGACAGACAGGCAGGCAGAGAAAGCTTCACAGTGAGAGTCTTAGATGCCCTCGTGATCTTTGGGACTGTGTTCGTTTAGTACGTTCAAAACAAGCGACGCTGGCGCCACACTCCGACTGATATGAAAACAAATTGGTCATTGACAGCGGATGGAGTTTTAGCAAACGCGGATCAACAGCGGAACTTCCACACGTAGATACGTTACCAAGCAAGATCTCAGAATCTGATGTTGGGCTTGTTAATAGATTAATAAATTAATTAAAGATGAAACACGAAACAAAGAGTATTCACTTGTCTGTCGCCACATTTAGCCCCGTTTGGCACGAGTCCTGGATCTTGAATTCCAATTCCGTAGTCGAGTTCGACTAAACGGCAAGAGGAGGAACCAGCGAAAGCCGTCGACTCCCAATTAGAGTTCTTGTAGTAATTCAACGCCCTTGAGTTGTCTTGGCAATGAAGCCTTCCGCACAAGACGTCTCTAGAGAAAGAAACCACAACTCATCCTTTGGAAATTCCTTCTGAAACAAATACTACTAAGTTCTACTTAGTTAATTTTCCCAAGTTCTAATGATGATAATGAGACTGACGATGGGGTCATGACGATTATGATAAGTTGGTAATAGTAACACTTATGCTAATGATGATACTGAAGATTGTGATGATAATATTTTCTTCTTGCCAGATTGATTTTGCATCGCACTTTGGTATTTCATACCTTATTTTAAAATAGAACTAAACAAACTAACAATAATGATGATGATGATGATGATGATGATGATTATGATGATTATGACAGCCGTGTTATTACTTGATAGCGCATGCAATGTAGTCAACGCCCGTGTTTCTCCACCGGAAGCCACAGTTGCCGTAGAATCTTCCCTTGACGTTGTAGTATGCGTAGCATTGATTGTCCGAAACTTGGGTCCCAGGTCCCCAGAGCAACTCACACTGCGACCGATGGCTTCGACACTGACCCTCGTAGCAAAAGGCTGACTCCTGCAACCAACATCACCGCCAGAGCGTCAAAGACGTATGCCAGATCTGTCCCGATATAGTTTGTTATTGCTGTGGGAACAGAGGATGGTAGGAACAGACCAGGAAGGAGAAGATGGCGAAGAATATGGACAGGCAGAAGAAGGTCGAAGGTAGCACAAGAGGGACAGGCGAATGAGACGGAGGTGTCCGAAGTGAAACGAGAGATGAATTAGAAGAAAGTCAAGTAGAGACAGGAGGAGGAGTGGAAGATGGAGGAGACTGGAATGACCAAGAGATAGAAGAAGGAGAAACGGATGGAGAAGAAGGGCAAGGAGTAGGAGGACAAGAAGAAGAGAGGGAGAAGGGAGAGAAACCGAAGGAGAAGAAGAACGAAAAGAACACGAAAAAAAAGAAAATCACAAGAAAAAGGGTTATTACCATAATTTCTCATAATTATAGTTATAATGATCTTTGTTAGAAATCATGACTTGATGATGACGATGACATCAAAGATGCTGATAAGGATAAATAATGCAATGTCTGACATTGATCTAAAATGGTGATAGCATGTCTATAGACTACTTCTTACAATGTTTGTGCAGTCTGTTCCATCTGGTTTGTAGCCATCGGTGGGACATCGAGCATCAACTCCATTGCAAGATTCAGGCAAATCGCAGTCATTAGATTTTGACCGACACTCTGTATCAGACGACTTTATCTGGCAGAAACAACGACAGTCTTTCAGAAGTTTATCTTTCTCTTAAGTACCAGTATCACAGTAGACCAAGTTTTGAAAAGACCGCAACATGAGAGACACTAGTGATTTTTTCTTGAAGTTGTGCTTTTAAATGTAAGATTAAAATCACGATTGCGATGAAGGAATTTGACAGGAAACTTTAATATAATTGTACTAAAAGCAATGATTATAGAATTCCATTGATTAAAATACAACACTTGTAAATGGGAAATCCGCAATATCTACTAAGTTGGGAGAAAAAAGACATGATAATTTTTGAGTGTCTTCATGCACGCATATATATATATATATATATATATATATATATATATATATATATATATATATATATATATATATATATATATATATGTATATGTATATATATATATATATATATATATATACACTTACATGTACAAATGCATACAACTATTCTATAATCATCACTCACTTGACATCTGGGAATATCGCAACAACTTCCAGAAGTGCATGCTGCTGGCGCAGTAAGTTGGCATGTTGCGCTGTTGCAGCAAGCATTATTACATTCCTGTCGTTGAATATAAAACAATAGAAACTATTTCAACACCAAATACATAAATACAAAAGAGTTAAATATATTTAAATTGGAGGCATTAATACAACTGGAAGACTGTTGAAAATGAAGGAATGACTTCAAGCCTTGAAAGTGAAGCTAATTACGTAAATTTGGTAAATAAAAAGGTGTCAAAAAAGATGAAGGTTTTGAGTTCTTTAAAATCTCAAAATGAATATGTCAAATGAAGAGATTAAGTGAAAGGCAAATAAGGTAAAATAATTGAATACAAAACGAATATGCGCCACACACAATTTAATCGAAACCATAATATTATTATTAGGGTATCTTGTTGGTGTTGGTATTTATGTACATAGGCATTAAATGTTTAACTTATTGGAAAATATAACATGAGAGGTCAGATGAACAGGAGGAGTTAAAGTCCTTGGAAATAGACCAAGCAAAACCTCAACTGGGAAGATGAAGGCAAAGATAAATTAAGTTTACTGACTGCAGAAAGATGAAAAGTCATCTAACGAGATCTAGGTATTGATCGAAAACGAACATCAAAAACTAAATTAAAGAGGTAAATAAAGTGTAGGAGAAGAACACTGAGTTGAATTCTGACGATTCTCCTTTCAAACGTACACTACTCGGTGCTCTTCCGCAGTCACATTGTTCTCCATCTTCAACGATTCCGTTTCCACACGTGGAAGAAGGCTGGAAGATGGTCTGTGGAATATTGTAAAGGCAAATATCAAGACCATGGCTGAAGGAAGTGGTAAACTGGGTCCGGGAGCAAGAAGACCATTTCGTAGGCAGCCGATCAGAACTGAAACAAGGTGAACATTCATTTAATATAGTTAATTGAAGACGGGAATGATAGATAAGTGAGAAGCAATGGTCCCTTATGTCGTAATTGAGAAACGGATACAGAGCGCAACGTTAACGCCCCAGACTTAATCTTACGCATTATCATAACAAAAGCAAGCAAAAGAGATCCAACACTGGTTAATCACCAATTAACAAAAGTAAACGACATTTCTTGATCGCTTTGTATAACGCAACTCTCATCAATAGTAGCGAAAAAAATAGACGTTTAGTAAGTCCCCAAACGCACAACTAAATACCATTCATGGTCAATCGTTGTTATAGATAGGCTACTTATACAAGATTTGTTTAGGATAGACTACAGTAGGCCTATATTAGATTGCGCTATCTGTTGCAACCTTAGATTAGATTAGATCACATTTGAAGTTGGTGCATTGCGCTCAGGTTTTGAACAACTCCCACTTAATTTTACAATTTGCAATAACGATAAGGAGCAACCGACTTTATAGATGAATACATGATGCAGTAGTTGTTCGCGTAGGAGTCATCGCAGGAGCACTGAGCGAAAGAATCGTCATGCAGTAGACCGAAACTGTGTCCCATTTCATGTGCTAAGGTGGTGCCGGCAACTGCCGCCTGGCTGTTGATGTCCTGTGTTCAAAACGATAGCATTGTCTCAGTACACGTTTTCACGTGCAGTCGTCTGTAACGATGGCCCAGCATCTTTAATGATGTGATGCACTGTATTATAATATAACTAAAATTGTAGTGTAATGCCATTATAATGGGCCTGGCGCATTTTGAGACCCGCACAAAGCGCTGAAATATGGTTATCAAACTTATCTAAAAAGCTAACAAAAGACGAATATGCACCAATAATTGTAATTAGTAACTTCTACAGCGCCGGTGTCTAAGCACAAGGCATCAACCGATTGCAAACCAAAATCAAGCCATAATCAGGTCAATATCTAGAAGATTAGTCAACAAGACAAAGATGGAGCCTAACGAAATGACAAAAGCGACTGAACAGAGCTCACAGACACAGGAAGAGAGTTCCAAAAAGTAGGGTGAGCAACAAAAAAGCTCGTTTGCCAAGAACAGTTCCTCATTTAGTTATTACCAGACAAAGGTTGCCATGTCCCGTATTTATATACTGAAAATCTACTTTTATATTCTGTTCCATCCTGAGTAAGCTGGTTTCTTCAAAAGTATGTCGCAAGTGGCGTCGGGAAACAGCAACGGTAACTTACTAATATCAACTTTGACTGCTATCTTTAAAACTTACAGAAACAATGGATCCGGAAAACTGGTTTGAACACATCCATCCGGGGGTTGTTTTTCCAACGACACCGCGATAGAAAGCGACATTACTAAACCAACAACGGAACCATATATTCCCAATGAAACTGTACTTATAACAGATGAAATATAGGCCTAACATTGATAGCCTATGCACTAACTGATAGCATTAAAAATTTAATTTATAAAATCCATAAGAATTCATTGATAACACTAATCACTTATAATCGATAGTGCTGATGACGGATAACACCGATAAGTGTTAATTAATAACATCATTAGTAGATAATAGTAAGCATTACGGCTCAGAAAGCCTTACATTGGTCGATATGAGCTGCTGCCTACAAAACCTCGAGTGTAGAAAAGAGAAGATTGATTGAAAAACCATGCATGACTTAATTATATTTGTTGTTTCTTCTCTTACGTGATGAGAATTCCATTGTCATTGTAGTGAAAGGGATTGACGGAATTCTTGCGGTATGTGTACCAACTATCGAGAGTTCCGTCTACATTTGAATCACGAATCGTAATCCGATCATTATACGTCCAGACTTCGACTCCGACAAGAACGAGATAGATCCCAAGAGGCTGATAAGCCTGCAAGTACAGTCCTTTGCCAATCAGGTTAAGGTCATCCACCTCAAGGCCAGAATATTCTTAACGTGCTGCTGTGATATCAACTACTAGGATTCTTGTCACAATGATAGCTAATTATCTACTTATCACAATATGGCTTACCTAATCTCTGAATTGGCCTATCTAGCTGTTAGCATACTTGTCAAAATACCACCTATTAGGCTACCTACTGATCGGAATAACTATTATACTTATCTAAGTAGTATCTAATTGTCAAGATACTTAGGAACTTGGCATCTTTAAAGCTACTATTTGGAATAGTTATTTCAGTAATAATCACAATAGCACACATGAAAAGCATATTAATTATCAATAATTTTATCAGAATGCTAAGTAACAAGCTCTTTCTAGAAACTATGGCTAGTAGGCTAGTCATCAGAATGGCTCTTAGAGTGACCATTTGGTTACTTACCAAAATAGTAGCTGTTAGGAAGCCTTTCAGAATAGTTAGACTATTCATCACAATAATACCAACTTAGAAGCAAATACACCATCAAAATTATTGCAGTACTCATAGGAATGATAGTTATTAGGTTAGGCTAGGCCTACTTCTAAAACCGATAGCTGTTAGGTTTTATCAGAATGACTGTTTCTGTTAGACTACTCACTAAAGAAGCGATGTTAACAATATCTTTCGTTCGGCGATAAACATCCTGGACATTACTTGACCGTGCTCTGAACTGGAAGCAAAAACCCAAGAAACAAATTGGTTAAGTGAATTAAATGAAAACTTTAGTCTGCTGTTTTTGCTTGAGCGATTTAAGAATAACTAGAAACTGCTTAGTTTGCCACCAACGCAGCAACGATGTAATTTTAAGCAGTATCCCCAAGTTATCTCAGTTCAACTGAGATTAAAGGGTGTTATTTAAGTATTGCTGTTTTAAGTGTTGTGCCTCATGCTACGATCTCTACGGCCTCACAAACAATCTCCAAGTTATTGTGATCTAGTTATTTCTACAGCTCCCATAGAAATCGAAATCGCAAGAACCAACTTATTCACATGCGCTCGGTCAAGACAAACTGAAATTATGGCAAGTAAAATCAAAATCGCTTCTGAGTCAAAATACAAAATCAGTTATGTAGACAACGGTGAATGGTGATTAGAATTGAGTCGGCAAGAGAAGATAGAGGACAAGTAAGAATCAAGTTGGGTTCTGTGGAAGGGGCTTGTTTCCAGTTTTGAATTACAGACTTGCGCAGAGATTGCAAGAGCTGCTGTGTAGGCCTATGTCAGTGCATAGGATGCGCAAGAGGATATCTAGACTTTTTACAGAGTTTCCGCGGTAAAGACACAAGTGAATCAGCAGAGAGAAGAGCACAGACGAACTATAAACCGATCAGTGATTACACCATTGCGGTTTAATTCATTCCACCCTTTCCAGGCTTAGACGGAGAGGGTACCAATGTTTTACTGGCGGAAAATGTGACTTACCTGGGAGTTGTCATTTGCAACGTACACTTCAACAACTTTGTCTATTCCGTCTGCGTCTTGTGGATAAAGAAAAGATCTCTTCACCTGAAATTCAACAAGAGAATAAATGATTTTTTAAAATAATTTTTAATATTCTATCACTTTGCCACCATACATATACAGGTCAGTGAAGTTCACAATTCTTGATATTTTCGCAAATATGATGGTTTTTTCTTAGAGATGAGCTATGCACATTTTTTATTACGGCTGCAATTACAAATGTGATGTTGATGCCGAATACAGTTTGGTGAATATTGGATGCAAAGCGGTATATGTGCAAGCGAGTAATACAGATTTATATCAAACGAAGTGCAAGACGGCTACTAAGTCCTTGCCTCCCTCCCTGTCTCCCTCCCTTCTCTCCATTCCTCTTCGTGTCTGAGTTTCTCTGTCTTTCAGCCTGTCTCACTCCGTGCCTGCTTACATGGAGTCTGCTAAACAGGATCGAACCCTATTCGCCAAATTACAGAGAAAGCTCTATACCGATTGATCATCGCCTCGCAAATTCTCTCTGCATACACGTACAACAAATTTAACATTTGTTGCTGAGAATGGACTGAGAATGGAAGATATTCCCTTACTCTGTGGCTGGGTCGATCAGAAGATGACGTCGAATTATTACTCGACATCCATCTGGGATGGCCTTCTGTTCCTAAAGAGAATTAACAGGTATCCAGTGTATTATATGAGAATTTACAGATATCCAGGTACCCAGAACGATCTCTACTATGAGTTGCACTGTGCTCCGACGAATTGTAGCGGGTGATGGTTTTAAAGAGGACACATGATTAAGGTAATGTGAAAATGCGTTTCATATTGCACTGTACTTACACCGCGTCACATTACCTCAGTGTCCTCCATTGAAGAAACGGTGGTAGTGCGATCGGTGTAACCGTGTAAGTGAGTGAATACTCAGACGTGGTACAATGTAAATGTGATATAAAGTAACACTATGTTATAAGACGCAATGAAGCGTATCCCATCGTAGTGAAGTGTAGTGTGGCGGAGTGAAGATCCTTGTTTCCAAATGATTCAATTCAAACTGATATAGCATTTACCAATTGTTATATTTCCTTACAGTTTATTTAAAACGAACGTAGTGTTTGGAGAGGGAGATAGAGTAATGGTAGCACTCATGGCAAGGAAAGCATCAGAGCGCGGTTCGATACCCGTAACCCCCTCTAGGGCGGCGCCTTGTATGGCTGCCAAACCGTGTGTTTAATTAAGATCTTGATTGTATTACTGTCATGTTTCAATGTAATCGTCTGTCAGTTTGAAGTAATCAGTGATATTTTCGTTAACGAAAACTAAAATTAGAAGTAAAAATAAATGATTTCGTTAACGAAAACTAGAAGTAAAAGTAGGAATTATTTCAGGAAAAAAAACGAAATTAGGAATTGAATTAGGAATTATTTGCTGAAGTAAAATTATGAATGAAATTAAGAATTATTTTCAGAAGTAAAATCATTTTACTTCTTGAGGCATCTAAGTTGAGACGAAGGCGAGTAAAATATTATTGCACGTAATCCAAACACATGATTCATTGGAAAACTTCGGTTGAGATGAAGACTCTGCGCATACCATTCTCGATGTACTGTAGGCCCTAACCTACTATATTTGGTCTCCGTTGTCTAATAATTATCCCCACTTAATTGCGTACCAATAACATCAGTTTCATACGCCATTTTATTTCGGGTTTGATCTTGAAATTGTAAAATTATGAGTTTATCGGGAATGTTGGCCGGAAGGAAGCGAGATAGCCCCGTTTTGGGATTTTTCCATTTTGACCAAGCTACAGGCAGATCTACATGCCAAGTACCAAACGGGAAAATGGTGGAAATTGTTGACCAGCATTTGCTGGCGAAATATAACCAAAATAAGTCTTGGGAGGGGGATAGATGAATGGCAACACGCTGGCGTAGCCTAAGAGCATTAGATCTTGAAAAGTCGCGTAGGTCGACTCAGCTTTCCACTCCCTATGGTTCAGCCTGACTTTACAGCGTGGAAATTGATAATTATTTGGAAAACCAAAATAAGAAGTAAAATCAGAAGTAAAATTATTTGAGAACTAAAATAGGAATGATAAGTAAAATTATTTGTGAAGTAAAATTAGAATTAGAAGTAAAATTCAAGAGCTCAGAACTGAATTAGAACTGAATTAGGAATTATTTTTAGAAGTAAAATATCACTGGAAGTAATAAAGAATATTACTATTATTAAGTGGCGTACAATGGTGCGAAGAAAGTTCAACCATGAAACGAAATTTTCAAAACTCAATGAGTTAATCATCTTTACTGTACGGTTGATGTATTATTAACATCAACATGTGTAATAAAATCACAAATTGTTTCTTCACGAACCGCATCTGAAGTTAGTCTTGACATCGTCACGATTTCTGAGGACTTTATGTCGACCGTAAAGGTCATCAACCTTCGGTTCAATATGATAGGACACGTTGCTAGTCGTAAAGTAACCACTGAAAATTGCAACAACACAAGATTAAGACGTAGGCCTACACGATTTGGGTCGTACGTGTTTCCGAGAGCCATCAGTGGATTCCCTTTCACGTATCCAGGCCTTAGCATCTATTACATACGGATGGAGCCGTAGATCGTTTCTTATAAAGGCAGTGCAGACGTGTTCAAATACCATTAGATATCCACGAACGCTTTAGAACTTCTCGTAGTTCAACCGGTTCAAAGACGATTCTGAATAATTGTTTTTTTTTGGAAACGATTTGGCTCGTACCCATAGGATTTTACCCTACCTGGTTCTAACCTCCATTTGAATTCCATTGTTCAACAAACATTGGACCCTCTTCACAGGACTTCACCTGCTTCAGACAATCTCTCATTGATAGATTTTCTACATACATTTTCGCTTCTGCCTATATATACAAGTCTTCCCAGCGAAGAGGGATTTAATCATACAGTTTCTTTCTGCCCATCACAAAATGGCGCTATGCGGCCATTACTGGACCATAATTATGTATGAATCAGCGTATGTATGCTGCATCTATTGCTGAACTTAAACATTTAAGAGGTGACATTAAGCTCTTTACAAGGCCGTCCTTTAAACCTCTCAAAATGCGCTGCTGCTATGCGTACGAATCAGCGTGTTCTGTGTTCTCTGTATCTGTGTTCAATTATTTTGATTTTTCAGAGTGTATCATACAATTTTATTGTAAGTTTACTTATACTAACTATAGCTCTGTTGAAGGCCAATATCCTTTGCCGGAAAGAGTGTTTCTCTTGGCACACGTCTTGCCATTGTCCGGCGTTCCTTCAGAGTTGCAGGTCCTTGCATCTGAAACTCTCAAACTTCTCATTTTCGCAACTCACCAACCGAGACTTCCTTGCGCTCCAAACTAAGAACTTACCTCTTCCACTCTGCTTATCGTGTGCACTTCTGAACTTTTCAAGAAAAGAAATATAAAATTACATTTATAGTGTATTGTATTGACTAACGTGATTCCTTTGCAGGTGCTGATGGCAGCAGCTGACTGACTTCGGTTCTTGATTTCACCCGTGTAGTAGCAGTGGCCAGTGACCTACGCAGTTGACAAAAATTGCAAAGTAAATCACAGAACTATGGTGAGAACTACGAGCAGAATGAATAACTGGAAACAAAGGAGAAGAAAAGAGAGGAAGAAACGACGGAAGGAAGGAGGTTCGACTGCAAGGCAAAGAACGAAGGTGCAGCTGAGGGTGAAAGGAAGGAGTGACGAAAGACGGGAGAGTTAGAATGGAGGAAGATGAGAAGGAAGAGAGGAAAGGAAGGAACAAGAAAGGATGTCCGGGTGATGGAGACAGCGAGAGAGAGATATACACGAAGAAGGGAATAAAGTAAGAATAGAAGGATGGGTAGATGAATGGAAGGTATTAATTGTTATCGATGACAACGACGCTGACAATTATGTCGATCACAATGATGATAAAGGTGATACTAACAAGTTGGTGATGATCATGATGTCGACAATGATAGTGATGAGAAGGTTATGGGATTGTCATGACCAGTGGCATTTGTTTTGGCAAGTAAAATTTGGCAAGACCAACTGAATCATCATGGTCAGAGAGGAATGAGATTTGTCATGGCTAGTGATATAATAAAGGCGAATTACATTGGCATGGTTACTGGTTTATCATGAAGTGGAACTTTCATAGCCACAAGGTTTTTCATAGCCAGTTGTATTAGCTAGTAATTTGTCGTGGCCAGTGGGATTGTCACGGCGGGTAAAATTGCCATGGCCAGAGGTTTGTCAAGGCAGTGGATTGCCATGGCCAGTATGATTGTCCTGGCCATAGGCTGTTACAAGTTCAGCGGGACTGAACCCGACGTAGAAGGATGACATACGCACATTAGGTTTCATATTTCAATTTCGAGCGAGCATGGTAATTAATTATGAAGCTTAAAAATTGATAGAAGAATACTGCGAAGAAGGAATTTCAGGAACGAAATGAATGACTGAAACTCTGAATGCAGTCATGCGTGACCGAGAGTTAAACAGTGCAATCTATACCAGTGCTGTTGTAGATTTGAGGGTTTCTTGATACTATGCGGCGTGGATCAGTTAGGCAGTTACAACTAACTATCTATTGAGTGAAGTCATGTGAGTGAACTCATCGGAGCTACTGCATACTAAAACCTGCCTACGTATACATACATAAACACACGAAGATAGATAGATAGATAGATAGATAGGTATACATGCATGCAAACATAGATTCATGCACCCTTACACACAACAGGAATGCGACTGTGCACATTGTACGGAAGTTTAAAAATGTTAAGGTTTTAAATATGTAGTCCTGAGATTTTTATACTTACATGATTGACTTCATTGTAAACCTCACCAGAATTCGTGATGGCTTTTTCAATGTACGTGGAAGCGAAAAGATATCTAGAGAAACAGAACAAAGACCATTGTACTACTCCATAGATATTGATACGTCACAGAACATACTATAGATACTACTCTGAATTTCAGAAAAATGCATTAGGAACATATTTGTTTTCACGGAAAGTTGGTAAAAAATATGATGTAGGCCTATGAATGAGAAAGAAATATGATCGTCTTGGCAAAGATAATAACGATTCTTCGATTTCTTCAAAAACTTACTTGTTAAGCTTCAAGTCCAAAACGAATGTTTCGTTGAAAGCTGTTAGCGTCACAGTAATTTCTCTGTAATGACCCGTCTACACATCAACCGAAAACACATTGCTACAGTTATTTCTTTAGTTCTATATTCTTTTATTATCTGGGAAGAGCTCTTGGTTCGTCACGACTCACGAGATATTCACTGTAAAAATTCAGTATTCTCAAAAGCAAGAAAAATAAATTGAAAGCTAATGCAGGAAGAGCAGATTATCCACCGGCGTTGGATCGTAATATTGAATCCGTATTGAGTCCGGTTGTAGGCCCTATGGTCAGATTCGGTGCCAAGATTCAATCCGAGGAGGTGGAGCCAAGAGAACCAGTCAGGTGCAAACGACTTTAGTGAACACAGAACACGTGACAACTTTAAAAATTAGTGTTTTTGTTCGCAATGAAAATCGTGCTGGGACTGTTGTAATAATCATAATAAAAAGTTTTAATTTTTTTATATTTTTTAAATCCAGGGGAAAATGCCACCCTCCGGACGCCACTGAGTGTAGAGACTTAAGTAATGCACAGTCTTTATATATTATATATTTCGTTTATTTAAAAGGAATGGTAAGTTGGTAAACCGCAACTCATTACATTGAAAGAAGGGAAGGTCTAATTATCGCTTGACACTGGGGCAACTATGCATGGTTTACTATGTAGACACATGTCATACACACATATGTGCATACATACATACATACATGCAGATATTCACACATACTTGCATATGTGATTGCACATATCCCTTCGTGCATACATAATAGATTACTTACTTGAGTCTGTGTGCTGGTAAGTACGTCACTTCCTCGTCTGACTACCATACTATACTCTTCATCCTCATCCACATCACCAGCAGTAGCAGCAGCTGACGGGAACCTTAACTCGGAGCTGAATGTATCTGTTGTAAAGAAAAACGTTGAGCCAGTGTTTTCTGTAATATGTAAATGTATTTGGTCTTAGCGAGACGCTGATGGAAACGATAATGTGCACATTGAAAATCTTAATCATTAAGCTCATAGAGTTAAGGAAAGACGAAAAGAAGAAAGGAACGAACGACCGAACAAATGGATGAAGGATTTTGTCTTGGGATTATCAGTCGCGTTTAGCGCATTCTCGTCATTGCAGTCCTAAAGCGCTATCAATGATTGAGTGAATGGATGACTTAGTGAATGGATGAACGAGTGAATGGGATTGAATGGATGATTATGGGAATGGATGACTGAGAATGGATGATTGAGAGAATTGATGATTGAGTGGATGGATGATTGAGAGAATTGATGATTGAGTGGATGGATGATTGAGAGAATTGATGATTGAGTGGATGGATGATTGAGAGAATTGATGATTGAGTGGATGGATGATTGAGAGAATTGATGATTGAGTGGATGGATGATTGAGCGAATGGAACATTGACTGAATGGATGATTGACTGAATGGATGGTTGAGTGAATGGATGATTGAGTGAATGGATGGTTGACTGAATGGATGATTAAGTGAATGGATGACTGAACGAGAGTCAAAATGCAATGTTGTAGGAGGACGAGAGCAATTCAAAACTCGATAAAACCTCCCAGCTACAGTCGAAAGTTCTAGAAAGACACAAAGATACATGCACACATACATAGGCCTACTCATCAGTAAACCAGGTGAGAAGAAGACAATGGGTCATTAGAAAGGTCTGCTGACATTTCGATTAAACTCACCGGCTGTTGGCAAATTGTTGGCTTCGATGGTTCGTACGATTATGATTTCCAGGATAAATAACGACGATATAAGAATCCATCGATTAGACATGGCTGAAGTACAGCTGCAAGGGTTACCAAATTACCAACTGTATCTCTGCTGAGCTCAAATAGCTGTTCGGGTTTCGGTTTCTTCCGAATTCTCTCTTAGCATCTACGAGATTTCTCAGGGCTTTTATCGGAGATTCAAATCAACCAAGCGATGCGAGGTACGACTTCGATGTGATAGCCTGCAAGCATGACCTCAGTTTTTGATATTTCCCACACATTTGAATGACTAACGCGAGGTCGTTACACTAGTTCCCAGTCCTTGGTTCTAGTTCCCAGTAGTTCCCAGTCCCAGTCCGCTAACTCGTGCAGCGTGATCACTTAAGATGTATTTAGGTGCAAAGTTCAACCGTTTGTATCCTACAACACTTTACATCATTGTTATTACTTATTTGTTCAGCGTGACTATCTAATAACAAAGCATTGATCGATGGCGCTGAGCAATTGCACGTTAAGGACTAACTCGTGCAAAGTTCATGGTATACGCGGAAATTCGCTCAACCGTGTGTGAATTTGACAATCAGTCTTGTTGTCAAGACCTTAAACCTCAAGACCAAGACCAAGACCTTGAACCTCGAGACCAAGACCAAGACCAAGACCTTGAACCTCGAGACCAAGACCAAGACCAAGACTTTGAACCTCAAGACCAAGACCAAGACCAAGACTTTGAACCTCGAGACCAAGACCAAGACCCAAAAATATCCCATTCAGGCCAAGACTTCTTTTCCTTACACAAAAAATTGTGGAGTCGATGTTTTAATGAAAACGTGAGTCGTTTATTTTATTCAAGCAAATGAACTTTAAATGCAGACTGCAGAGAATTCCGAATTCGTATTTACAAAAGTCATTCATACAAACATGTAATTCCAAATGCCTTTTGTATTTTATTTTAAAAAACAATTCGCTCACAATTTTCTGACCAAGACGTGCCTTTTGAGCCTCATAAAAATTCCATCACGTGAAAAGTACTTTCCATAGCTAGGTGCTGAAGTCGCTCGCACACACAGTAACTTTTCAAGCACTGGATGTAAATGTACAAATCGTGAGCTTTTTTCATATCCTCCCATGGTTTATCAGACCGTCTGGCTTCAGAAACAAGTCTCCACATGGCTTCCATATATAGCATAACTTAGTTGCTGCTGCCAATGAATTTTCCTGACCAACAAGACTTGCATCCTTCCGCAGGTATTTGTTGTAGGTTATGATGCAAATAGGTTTGATAAGTTTTAAAATTCCTGAGTTTTGTTAAATGACTGTTCATATTGACAGCCGGTCTTGGTCTTGGTCTTGCGAGACCAAGACCAAATCTTTGAACCTCAAGACCAAGACCAAGACCAAGACCTTGAACCTCAAGACCAAGACCAAGACCAAGACCTTGAACCTCAAGACCAAGACCAAGACCAAGACCTTGAACCTCAAGACCAAGACCAAGAGCAAGACTTTTAAAAACAAACTCGAGTGCACTCGAGACCAAGACCGAGGTCTCGAGGACAACAAGTCTGGAATTTGTATATCAAGATGTTTAATGCAGCGACTCCTAAGGTCCTCCCAAAGGCGTTGCATGCATCACTAATAAAAATCAACAGTTAAAAGTTTCTTCATTATTCGTTTAATTCTACAGCAGATGAATGACGTGATATTCCATAATTAATGATCTATGAATCCGTAGATTAATCAATTATAATTATAACCGACGCTATAGATCTACGTGTACAAATTTATGCGCGAATGCACAAATAGTACAGTTTAGTATAAACCTACATGATATAATATATATATCAATCAACTAGACATCTATATAGCGCGCTCTTCAAGGCAACTATTCAGAGGCGTTCCCAGCCCAACCTCGACGAAAGAGAACAGTCTTAAGAGCAGAGAAGAAAGAGGTGGACGAGTCTCGAGGAAGAGACCGCAGTTCGACAGGAAGGCCATTCCAGATAGTGGGACCGGCAACGGAGAATGCTCGCTGTCGCATGGTTGCAGTGTGAGCGAAAGGAACATGTAAGTCACCGCGGGCTGTGGAACGGAGTCAACGGCAACCAAGAAGTGCGGACGCTGGAAAGCAGAGCTCACGTAGATAGAAAGGAGCGCGGCCAAGCTGACACTGCCAGAAAATCGAAGCAACGCGGTATACAATGCGTTGCGAAAAAGGATATATATATATATATATATATATATATATATATATATACATATATTTATATATATATATATATATATATATATATATATATATATATATATATATATATATATATATATATATATATATATAGGACTTGCCCGTCATATATGACTGGTGGAAAAGGAAAATGAGTGGATTGGTAGGAAGAGAAAAGAATTTGTTTATTGCGAGTCAGACAGACGGATTGCTAGACAAACAGCAGTTAATAAGTCTCTCTCTCTCCCCTCTCTCAACCTCCGTCCGTCCCGCTCTGGATCGAACAATAGGCCTAGTGTTTCCCTCTATTGCATGTGACCAGTCTTCTGTCAATAATACAATCCATACCATAACCAGTATTGAGTGCTCCTTCACACAGAGCTTTAATTTTATTACGTAAACACTGAGGCACAATTCAGCAAATGCAACATAAAAAGGGGCGCTCAATGTCAATTTTTATGACTTATATTTGACAAATCCGCTAGCTCTTTTAGGTTTTTGAAAGATTAGTGCAAAGTAGTGGACATACTTTACCTAGCCTTTTCCAAAGGAATTTCTGAATTAATTATTATTATAATTATTATTATTATTATATCTTCGTTTATTTAAAAAAGTTCCCACTGACAGAACGCAATGAACGCAGATCACTTTGGGTAGTGGGTACTGATTATAATTATAAGTAACAACTGTTTTTTTTTTAAAACGTCATACGAACCAGAATGTTCTTGTCTACTACCTATTTTCATACCTCTTCCAAAACTAACCAAAAAGTTTCAAGCATGAGCGATTACAGGGTAGGTACACACCCAAGAACGTGGTTTCAGACATAATTAGACAATTATTATAACGCATTTATTAAGCGCCACTGTATAATGACGAAATATCAATCCCTTTGTGCCCTTCCTAGCGGGACACTGGGCCTGTTAGGGCTTCCTATTGACCACTCACAGCATGATATAGCCTTCTAAACCCATTAATATCCTAATGTTTCAAGCCTTTTCATCATCATAGTAGCTATTTAAATTATATTTTCTTGTATATTGTCACGTTTTGTGGATCAATAAAAAAATTGATTGATTGATTGATTGATTGATTGAACCAAACTTTATTATAGTTCACACAAACAACTTAGGAGCTTCAACTCGTCAATCGCGTTTAGTTGGCTTTATCTTAATCTCAGCAACACATTCATGTCACTTTATCAGAAGTTTTCTTGCATTTTGCCTTGTGAGTCATCATGTTACTGTACAGAGCAAATCGCTTGTCGCATCCGCCACAAGCAAAGGGTTTCTCGCCCGTGTGACTTCTCATATGTCCCTCAAGATTTGGCTTCCTCGGAAACCTCTTTCCACAGATATTACATTCAAAAGGCTTCTCACCAGTAGGTCCCTTATGCATCTTCATGTGCGTATATATAGATCTCGCCGCAACGGTTTTTCCACACACGGCACAAGTCCTTCTCAGCCCGCTGTGAGCGTTTAAGTGCGACTGCAACCCTATCTTCAAACGAAATTGTTTGTCACATATCCGACATTTGAACGGCTTCTCGCCAGTGTGAATCGTCATGTGCAGCCTCAATTCCCAGGGACGACGAAACTTCCTCTTGCAGATGTCGCAGATGTTGCCTCTGAACTCCTCTTGGTTGTGAATTATGGTGTGTTTGATTAAAGCATCATTACACTTGTACGACTTGTTGCAAATCTTGCAAACAAAAGGCCTCACCTGCGTATGCGTAAATTTATGACGACGAAGGCCATTCTGCCATCTAAAGTGCTTGCCACACTGATCACAGGTGAATCGCTTTTCTCGCTTATGAAGCGCCATGTGCAGATCCAAATCATACTGCAGCGCATAACGATTACCGCAAAACTCACACGAATAACGCTTCTCTCTGTGGATGCGTCTGATATGACAAAAAACAGATTTCTTTAACTTGTACGCCTTAGCACAGTACGCACAGGCAAAAGGCTTTTGTTTATCCTTTATACGACACACGCCTACATCGCTAACTAAAGTAGAACCAGGCGGAAGTTTTGAAGACAACATGGACTCTACATGACTAAAACCTGAAGAGGATGTGCCTTGGTTATTATTTGCTTGAAGAGTAGATGGCGCAGAAACTTCTTCTTTAACCACTTCTGAGTTAGTTGATGAAAGCAACGTTTGTGCTCTGGAAGAACACCGCGAACCCTCAGGAGATGAAACTTCGTCTTCGTATACGATACCAGATGCAACGGAAATCCGCTTTCCATTCACGGCTTTTGTCGGGTAACCTTTACCTTGAGTTTGATTAGATTTTTTTCCTTTAGTATCTGAAGTCCGAGCTTCTCCTAGCAGTAGATTCCTCTTTTCTTTGTGAGTAATCATGTGATGCAGTAAGTGTAGCTCAAGACGGAATATTCTGCCACAAAACGAACATTTGTAATGTAATAGCTCTGTGTTTTCTCCTAAATGATAATCGTCTTGATTAAATTGTTTTATGCCTTGACTGGTGGCTAACTCGACAGGTACTTTTACTGTACTTTCCTTTAAGTCAAGAGGTTCTCCTAGCAGTAGATTCCTCAGTTTTTTGTGAGTGATCATGTGATGCAGCAAGTGTTGTTCGAGTCGAAAGTTTTCGTCACATAACGAACATTTGAACGGTTTTTCACCAGTATGCGTCGTCATGTGTTCCTTCAAATGACAGTGATGTTTAAACTCCTTTTTGCAGATGTTGCAAACGACGCCTTCTGTGTAGTCCGCTTTTTTGTGAACTTCTCTATGGCTAAACAAATCGCCTTTGGATTTGTACGACTTCTTCCTTTTCTTGCAAGGAAAAAGTCTCTCCTCTGTGTGCAGAAAAATATGACGGCAATGATCAGTCTTAAGTCGAAAGCGCATGCCACACTGATCGCAGGTGAATGGCTTTTCCTGAGCATGACTCGTCGCGTCCTTCTCTTCGTGTGTCATCAAGATATGCCTGTATAAACCTTTCCGCCACTTGTAGTTATTACCACAGTACCCACAGGCAAAAGGTTTCTCTCTGTTGTTTGTGTGAAACACGCCTCTGTCACTAAGCAGAGTAGATCCAGGTGGCAGTTTCGAAGAAACCATCGACTCTACATGACTGAAACCTGAAGACAATGTACCTTGGTTATTATTTGCTTGAAAAGTAGATGGTGCAGGAACTTCTTCAGCCATCTCTGAATTACTTGATGACAGCAATGTTTGTGCTGTGCTGGAACATCGCGTTCCCTCTGGAGATGAAACTTCGCCTTCGTATACAATACCAGACGCAGGAGAAGTCAGCTTTGTATTCACGACTTTTGTTAGGTAACCTTTAATTTCAGTTTCATTAGACTTTGTTTTCGTAGGACTTGAAGTTCGTGGTTCTCCCGGGATCGCCACTTTACTGTCTGATATAACTTTATTGTACACGTTTTCAGACGATCTTTTGAAAGCACTCACAAGTCGACTATTCGTACAGCCCAGTGTAGAGTCAGCATCAGTTGTTGCTAATCCACTTGACGTAGGTTTCGCCTGGAGCTGACTGTCTTCCAGCAGAAAGGCCACAAGGCCGGAATTGTCTGGTAATTGCTCTACAAGAGTAGTACAATTAATTGAAGACGAAATACAATCTTGAAATTTTACCTTCTCTTCTGTTTTACTATTGTCTCGACTAAACTGTGTTATGCCTTGACTGTTCGCTAACTGGACAGGCACTTTTATTATACTTTCCTCTGGGTCATGAGGTTCTCCTAGCAGTAGATTCCTCATTTCGTCGTGAGTAATCATGTGATGCATCAAGTGTAGCTCAAGACGAAAGTTTTTGTCACATAACGAACATTTGAACGGTTTTTCACCAGTATGTGTCATCATGTGCTCCATCAAATGATGGTGATATCTAAACTCCTTCTTGCAGATGTTGCAAGTGACGCCTTCTCTGTACTCGTCTTGCTTGTAAACTTCACTGTGGCCAAATAAATTGCATTTGGATGTGTACGACTTGTTGCAAATCTGGCAAGGAAATACTCTTTCCTCTGTGTGCATTAATTCATGACGGCTATGATCAGTCTTAAGTCGAAAGCGCATGCCACACTGATCGCAGGTGAATGGCTTTTCCTGCGCATGAATCGTGGCGTACTTCTCTTCATGTGTCTTCACGACATGCCTGTATACATCTTTCTTCCGCTTGTAGTTATTACCACAGTACCCACAGGCATAAGGTTTCTCTCTGTCGTTTGTGAGAAACGCGCCTCTATCACTAACCAGAGTAGATCCAGGCGGCAGTTTAGAAGAAACCATGGACTCCGCTTTACTGCAAAATGAAGAGGATATACCATGGTCTCCAGTTGCACGACTGGATGATGACGGAGGAACTCCTACATGTGCCTCATCAGAGCTACAATTTGTGTCTTTCTGTTCAATATTGCATCTATGATCCATGATTAAACTGAATTCTTTACCTTTGTCAGCAGAGACCTCTTTTTGGAGCGCAGAGGAAAGTCTATGCTCAGGTTTAACATTCTGTGTTTTCATTTGTGCTGTGTTTTCTCCTAAATGATAGTCGTCTTGATGTTCTATACCTTGACTGGTGACTAACTGGACATGTACTTTTATTGTACTTTCCTCTGGGTCAAGAGGTTCTCCTAGCAGTAGATTCCTCGTTGCTTTGTGAGTAATCATGTGATGCAGCAAGTGTAGTTCGAGACGAAAGTTTTCGTCACATAACGAACATTTGAACGGTTTTTTATCAGTATGTATCATCATGTGCTCCTTCAAATGATGGTGATGTCTAAACTCCTTCTTGCAGATGTTGCAAGTGACGCATTCTCTGTACTCGTCTTGCTTGTAAACTTCACTGTGGCCTAATAAATTGCATTTGGATGTGTACGACTTATTGCAAATCTTGCAAGGAAATACTCTCTGCTCTGTGTGCATTAATTCATGACGGCAATGATCAGTCTTAAGTCGAAAGCGCATGCCACACTGATCGCAGGTGAATGGCTTTTCCTGAGCATGAATCGTCTCGTGCTTCTCTTCGTGTGTCTTCATGATATGCCTGTATACACCTTGCCTCCACCTGTAGTTATTACCAGAGTACCCACAGGCATAAGGTTTCTCTCTGTCGTTTGTGTGAAACGCACCTCTGTCACTAATCAGAGTAGATCCAGGCGGTAGTTTCGAAGTAACCATCGACTCTAAATGACTGAAACCTTGTTTATTAGTTGCTTGAAGAGTAGATGGTGCCGGAACTTCTTCATCCGTCTCTGAATTATTTGATGAAATCAACGTTTGTGCTGTGCTAGAACATCGCGATCCCTCTGGAGATGAAACTTCGTCTTCGTATACAATACCAGATGCAAGAGAAGTCACGAGTTTTGTCGTGTAACCTTTACCTTGAGTTTGATTATACTTTGTTTTCGTAGTACTTGAAGTTCGTGGTTCTCTCAGAATCGCCACTTTACTGTCTCGTACAACTTTATTGCATACGTTTTCAGACGATCTTTTGAAAGCACTCACAAGTCCACTATTCGTACAGCCAAGTGGAGAGTCAGCATCTGGTGTTACTAATCCATTTGGCATCACTGGAACGCTAGCTTTCGTCTGGATTTGACTGTCTTCCAGCTGAAAAGGCTGAATATTATTTTCCACAAGGCCGGTATTGTCTGGTAATTGCTCTACAAGCGTAGTACAATTAACTGAAAATAAGATACAATCTTCAATTACCTTCTCTTCTGTTCTACTATTGTCTTGATTCAATTGTTTTATGTCTTGACTGGTGGCTAACTGGACAGGTACCTTTATTTTACTGAATCCTTTACCTCTTTCAGCAGAGTCGTCTTTTTGGAGCATAGTAGAAAGTCTATGCTGTGTTTTCTTTTGTGCTGTGCTTTCTCGTAAACGATAATCGCTGTGTTTCTTTCTGCCTTCCGGAAAGAAAACAACGACCAACGGAACATCAAAATATTCTTGCTCTTCCGTATTTACATGTGCCGCTGTTGAATGGGAATCTAAAAAGTAAAACATCGAAAAGTAAAAGTAAAACCCTGTTTATATGCCCTTGTAGGAACACCCAAAGGCATTAAGGTAAGGAAACACACTTCCCTATATGCCTCTGCAGAAACACTCAAAGGCATTAAAGGAAAAGTAAAAACAATTAATGATATGCCTTGTAGAAACACTAGAATGCATTAAGGTAAAGAAAAAACACTTCCTTAAATGCCTTTGTAGAAACACTCAAGGGCATTAAGCTAATGGAAATACATTTCCTTATATGCCTTTGCAGAAACACTCAAAGGCATTACGGCGAAGGAAACACATTAGCTAATATGCCTTTGCAGAAACACCCAAAGGCATTAAAGTAAAGGATATGCACTTCCTTATATGCCTTTGTAGAAACACTCACAGGCATTAAGGTAAAGTAAACACATTCCTTATGTCCCTTTGTAGAAACACTCAAAGGCATTAAAGCAAAGGAAACATACTTCCTTATAATTATGCCTTTGTAGAAACACTCAACTTTTTGCCTTTTGGCAATAAGGTAATGGTAACAGACGTCCTTATATAGCTTTTCTGAAACACTCTAATGATAAAGGTAAAACAAATACACTTATATGCCTTTGTAGAAAAACTCAAAGGCATTAAGGTAAAATAAACACACTTCGCTATGTGCCTTTGTAGAAACACTCAAAGGCATTAAAGTAAAGGAAACACATTTCCTTATGTGCCTTTGAAGAAACACTCCAAGGCATCAAGGTAAAGTAAACACACTTCCTTCTATGTCTTTGTAGAAAAACTCAAAGGCATTAAGGTAAAGGAAACACATTTTCCCATGTGCCTTTGTAGAAACACTCAAAGGCAGTAAACTAAATGAAACAGACTCTCTGATATGCTTTTGTAGAAACAATAAAAGGCATTAAGGTGAAGGAAACACACTTCCTCACACCGGATATGTCTCCAGAGAAACTTCTGAGAATATGGTAACATGTGTTTATATGCCCTTGTAGAAACTTCTAGAAGAAGTGACCATTTTCAGCTATATACCTAACTTTTTACAGAAAAAGGTCAAAAATTAACTGGCAAGTTTGTGGGTAACCTAGAATGCAGCAGGGAACAAATTTAACTTATCCTGATGCAGTGACTATTGAATACTATTCCAGACCAAACACAAGGTTTCTGGCAATGTAGAACTTTCACCAACTGGATTAAATTTGCAAAGTTGGCAGATGACAGATGACTGTGTTGGTACATGTTTGCTTAGAATAGCATGGTCCGAGGGAAGTAACAGTGGCACCACCAAAAGGCATCATTGTATGCATTTTTCGGTTTTCATATTCGCCTCTACATAAATGTCTGTGCAATTTGACTGTTGTAACATGTTTGAATTTATTCTAATTACAATATTGATAATTGTAACCGGATAATAATAATAATAATAATAATAATAATAATAATAAATTATAATAATCTTAATAAAAAAATAACAATAAAGCTAAGCACAGAACTTTCGCAATGTTTATTGATCCTTGCTTTGCGAGTCTAGGCCACCGAGGAAGTCCTGGAAATGAGGAAATTAATCAGATGAAGATGTCATTCTAAGAACTATAATTATTACAATGTAATTCGATTATAAATGTCAAAAGTAATACTGGTGAAAATGCGATTGCTACGATAAACGGCCCACTCTCCCCATTAAACCTGTACATACATTACCTCGACACTTTGGTTTTTTCGGATCATTATTTCGATGCTGCCTTTCCCTGAAATAGTGTTAGAAAACGCAAAATATAGCTCATGGTTCTCGAAATATTGTATATCAATTAATGCAATTTGACTAAGTAATTTTTATAAGTGAAAAGTTTGCACATTGATCATTGGCGTAACTCGAAACAGTATTGCTGACATTGAAAAATGTATAAAAAGAAAATTTTATAGTCAGCAATCCAGGAGAAGAATGGCTACTGGAGGTTAGTTGAAAAAAGTAGGGTGCTTTAGGATGCTAAATAGAACAGAACAACTATAAAAACAAGATTTACATTAAAAATACTGATGACGCTTTAAATATATGAAAATAATATATACCCAGTTGTATGGCAGCTTTTCTCGTTTACTCCCTAAAAAGCACAATACAGAACTGGATTTTTATTTTTTTGATAACATTATTCGTAAACTGCATTAAATTGTGCTTCTCTGCGGTTTCTGTACAACAAGTTACACGTGTTGTCAATCGGTAGTACACTTGATCTGTAATAAAACTATTGAGAGTTAGAGCCTGCCTAACAGATACCACATAACAACCCAAGGAAAGTTGTTTGCCAACACGTCTCTCTCTCAGTAAGAGGTAGAACTTAAAGTAAGTGGGAATTTCTGCAATGCAATGGCTTGTCTTCAGGGTCCTGGGATAGTGTATTGCCATTTTAAGGGCTAACCAACAGGAAATAAGTGTCTGCCATATTTCTCACTTGTTGCCCTATGGCTTAACTTTATATAATCACAAGAACTCCCAAACAGGTGTAGATGTAGAATGCACGTATCACGAGCAAAATAATATCAACACAGGAAGCAAGTATACATGCTTTATTGCTGCAACTAACAGACAAATATATCAGTAAGTAAATCAAAGTTATTACATTACAGTTTGTGCATGCCAACAAGTAAATAAATATACAAGTACATACAAGTACAGGGAATTAAATAACAGATTTGTACATAAAAGCAACCCCAAACTTTCACAAAATATTCCTGCAATCAGTACTGGCACTGCAGCCCTCTATTTGTACAGCAATCTGGGAGTTATTGTTACAGCCCTGTGCCATCATAACCATTCAGAAGCCAAAAATGATAAATTACCACAATATTATTTAGAGTTGAAATCACACCTAAGTGAACTGAAATCAGTAAGTAGTTATTTCATATGCTGATGGCCTATTGTAAAATAATGTTGCCTCTTGTTGTTCTTTCAGTAAGAGATTTCACCTTCAACCTTTAGAGTACTTACTTCCACTAATACCCGAAAACAAAGTGACAAACAGTGCACCATGGCAAAACACAAAGTGCAGGTACTGCAATATGCTGTCTGACACTTCTGGTTCAAATGTTGTCAAAAACAACCCCGATATGTTTTGAACCGGATTCATTTGTTTTTGAGAAATTTGCGATTATTATATCAAAACACACTGTGAATGGAAATCTCAAAATCACGCAGTACTACACATTAGCAGCGTCAGTGTCCCCAGTGATACCACCTTATTACCCCGCGATACAAAACCAAGACCGCAAGAGCAACTGGTTGATTCGTCGGGTGTCGGTGCCAGATCAGAAACAGAGGTAGGGGAGGGTAATTGTTTAGTGCATTTTCCATAGAAAAGCAGCACATCACAAACTACAAATTTCATTCTAAAATCTAAAATAATAATTCTAAAAAATGTCCATCGAAGAGAAATTGGTCTAACCATCTGCGTGTATGTCAAGAAGTTACGACAAAACTTAGACACTGACATCGTTTCGCAACCAGAGTAAAAGAGATTAAGAATACGTAATTATCAACTAATTTTAGAATATCAAACGGTTCCACGCGGGAGTAAGAATTCTGTTTTTCCGATGGAATTTGTGCACATATTCCGCATAATATGAAAACATTGCAAAGTTCCAACAGCCAATCGTGTTACATGTACCATACTTCAGTCTACGCGCCTGACCGGATAAATAATACGGGCCATATGATTCGTCAGTTGACAGCTGTAGGCTAAGAATAGGTAGAGGGCTTTTAGATCATCTCTATTAATAGTCTTCGGTTTCTGTATCATGTATCGAGTTTTCTGCCGATGCTTTAGCGCAATTCTTTAACGTAAGACCAAAGACAAGCAACAGGTACGGGTATTTGGGGGTGGCCTGTTGCCAATGTCAGGAAGTTGTAATTGATGCGTAGAATCACTAGTATGCAAACGCGTTGATTTCCATCTTTCCGAAACGATCCTGTGATTTTCTAAAATGTCGTGAAGAGCAAGCGGTAGCAGGATCGCTTCCCGCAACCCTCTCAAAAAGGTCCACTGAGCCTATTTTCATTCGCGAGATGGCGCGTTGTTAAAAATGAGATGTAGGACGTGATGGGCGCAGTTAAATTCGACTCCTGTAGCCTAATAACTTGTGATCATCCGTTCATAGGGCCTACTCATTTGTAATCATACTGCGTAATTGTCAGTTTGAAAATATTAAACGAATATTATTATTATTATAACTTCAATTCACTCAATGGAAATCCGGCTTAGGCCCACTTGCCATGTATGTTTACCAATAATTCCTAAAATCTGACGCACGAGCACTTCCAAAGTTTCATAGTTAAAAACCATGAAGAACTTTCGTAGAATGCACAGCTGTACGATAGCTAGGCCTACGTTACTATATATCCTGATGTTTTTTAAATATCCTATCTACAATTCTTAGTATAACAGTTAGGCCTACTCTTACAGCTTCAAGTCTAAATGTAAATGTAAATACCCGAAATTTTTCTCAGCGCCACACAAAAGCCACGTACGTCAGGCCTGGAGTCCAGCTGATCACCGGCGCTATATGGGCTTATCAAATCAAGTCCGCAATAGGCCTAGCCATGTCCGCCTTGTCCGATCGGTGCCAGTTCAGAGTCCGGGGAGGTGAAGCCAACGATAGCATCCACCGTATACGTCCGATTATCTGCCTGCCTGATCCTCTGGATCTTGACCTGGAACCGATTTAGACCTTAGGCCTACCTGTCTATCGATTTTGCTTTAGCTAAGCGCCTAGCTGTGATCAGCTTGTTCCCGTGACTTCGCTTTTTGGGCGGTGTAGACATCTCTGGGAGGTGTAGACATCGCTGTGGGGCGTGGTGGCTTAGTGGTAAGTTCGGCGCCTTGTGACCTGAGGGCTGCAGGTTCGAATCCCACTCTAGCCGCTGCGTATGGACCTTGGGCAAGTCCTTCACTCGCAATTGCTCGTGGCGCCTCAGCCTAGTGTTTCCCTCTATTGCACGTGACCAGTCTTCTGTCAATAATACAATCCATACCATAACCAGTATTGAGTGCTCCTTCACACATAGCTTTAATTTTATTACGTAAACACTGAGGCACAATTCAGGAAATGCAACATAAAAAGGGGCGCTCAATGTGTATTTTTATGACTTATATTATTTTGACAAATCCGCTAGCTCTTTTAGGTTTTTGAAAGATTAGGGAAAAGTAGTGGACATAGGCCTACTTTACCTAGACTTTGTCAAAGGAATTTCCAAAGTAATTATTATAATTATTATTATTATTATCATATCTTCGTTTATTTAAAGAAGTTCCCACTGACAGAATGCAATGAACACAGATCACTTTGGGTACTGATTATAATTATAAGTAACAACTGTTTTTTCTAAAACGTCATACGAACCAGAATCAATCAATCAATCATGGAATTTATATAGCGCCTCTTCCAGGGCTCTACTCAGAGGCACTCCCAAGCCAGGCCTGATCAAAGAGAAAAGTCTTCAATAGAGCGTAAAAAGAAGACGGGTGAGTACGAGGAGACAGGCGAAGGAGAGGTGGTAAGTCATTCCACGCAGTTGGACCAGCGACAGAGAATGCTCGGCGCTGCATAGTAGCAGTGCGGGCATACGGGACTATAAAGTCGCCCCGAGAAGAGGAACGGAGGGCTGAGCGACCCGTAAGCGAAGAAGAGAGAGTGAAAACAGAGCATAGGTAGGAAGGAGCCATGCCCAAAACACATTGCCAGGCGAGAGAGCAAAGCCGATACAGGATACGCTGCCGGATGGGAAGCCAATGAAGAGTATGATGCATGTAGGAGGATACACTACCATAGCGGGGTATGGAGCCAACAAGGCGCGCCGCAGACCGCAGGTCCCTCTCAAGGAAGGACAGCCGGGTTTGAGGAAGACCGGTGTAGAGAGAAGAGCAATAATCTAAACGAGAGCAAACAAAGGCATGGATAAAAGTTGAAGCAGCAGAGGCTGAGAGAGAGCGAGCAACAACCCTGAGCTGGCGGAGATGGTAGAAACAGGAGCGAGACAGAGAAGAGAGGTGCTTAGTAAAGGTTAGTTCCTGGTCAAGAATGACACCAAGGTTCCGGACAGAGGTAGAAAATGATATTAGAGGAAATTCAGCAGCCAAAAGGGTCAAGTTTTGCTAACTGCTGGCGAGTACCCAGCCATATGTACTGGGTCTTAAGAGGATTAAGTCTCAGGCGATTGGAAGAAAGCCAGGCAGATAGAGTGTCAGTTGCACGAGACATCAAGCGAACGTTCTTGTTTACTACCTATTTTCATACCTCCTCCAAAACTTACCAAAAAGTTTCAAGCATGAGCGATTACAGGGTAGGTACACACCCAAGAACATGGTTTCAGGCATAATAATTATTAGACAATTATTATAACGCATTTATTAAGCGCCACTGTCTAATGACGGAACATCAATCCCTTTGTGCCCTTCCTAGCGGGACCCTGGTCCTTTTAGGGCTTCCTATTGACCACTCACACCCAGGGGCGTCCATCCCCCCTTACGTCTATGACGCATTCCCCCCCCCATGTGATCAGATCCCCCCCCCAACGACGTCCCCAGACGATTGGCCGACAGTCGACAAAAGAGAAAATAGGCCTATCGATTACCGAACTCTGAAGCACAATTTTACTCTTGAATTCTGTAACTTTCAGTTCGCTAATAAAGCAACATTATGCATTATAAAATAACGAAGGCTTGACGATGATGACGAGCAAAAGACACATCTGTCGAAAGGACAGTGGATTGAAAGTAGGCCTACATGTAGGCCTAGTTACGTTAAGACAGAGGCATACCGCCATAGCGGCCAGACAGTACAAACGTAGTAACACAAGTACTAAAATTACAACAGGTGTCTCTTCAGAGCAGCAGAGTGCGTAGCCACGCGATTAACAATTTCGTCTAGTTTTATTGTATTCGGATATTTATAAAGCGCTTCTAGCGGGAGGGCCATTCAGAAGCGCTCCCAGTGCGATAGACCCCGAGAGAAAAAGCAAGTTTTAAGAAAGGTAAAAGAGGAAGAGACGCTACCTGAGAGAATAGAAGAACGAACAAACGGAGGAAGCCCATTCCAAAGAGCAAAAAGTTTTAGTGATGGAATAGCGCAAAGGAAATCAGGATTTCAATCCACTGTCCTTTCAACAGATGTGTCTTTTGCTCGTCATCATTGTCACTGTCTAGTTGAATTAGTTCCAGTTTTCCGTCGTCTGGAATCAATTCATTAAGAGGTACGGCGCGATATGCGTGTCGAAACACCTCGAGCTCGGTTTGCACTACCTGTGGGCATAGTGCGAACCGAGCTATGTATAAATTGTGTGCAATTTATATATACCTTGTAGTCTTCCACTTGTGGTGTGTAGTACAATGTATGCGCCATTTGTCACTACGGATAAGCATGCCGCATAACGGCTCGCAACATTTATAATTCATTAAAACATTGTCTCTGGGCATGATTACTAGTAAAATGAAATTGCAAAGTATTAACACATCAAAATTACGAAACGCTTATAAATCAAAGTATCTCATCTTGCGGGAGGCCACGTCAACCAAAGAGTACCCCTGCATTCACCCCTTCGCTTCACCCCTTCACCCCTTTAGTTAAGAGGCGAGGAATCTGATACCGGTCGATTTGTGTGCAGCCGGGCTGCTATCTGCCTTCCTCCCTGCCTGCCTGCCAGCCTGTGTTCCACCCTACCGGCCTGGAGTCAGCTCTGCACGGTTGATGGGGCTACAAGGGAACGTGGAGGAGAAGAGGGCAATACAGGGCTGTATATGTGGGCTGTTACATTAAAACACTGGAAAACTCCTTTGGTCTGAGATTGAATATGCCGCGTACGATACGCCAACATTATGAAATTGACTAATCGATTAATCACTGAAATGGAAAGATTGAGCAGACGTTTAACTTTAATGTACTAAAAATTTCTTCTTCCCCCCTGAAAAGGCTATGAAGATTTCTGCTTCATTCCCCCCATAGGATGGACGCCCCTGCTCACACCATGATATAGCCTTCTTCTTCTTTCCCTTCAGGCTCGAATTAATCCCTCTTTGGAGAGGGGTCAGCCACTCGGATCCTTCTCTTCCACTTGTTTCTTTCTTGAGCATCTTCTTTCTTCAGTTTTAGGAGGTTTAGGTCTTGTTGTATCGTGTCTTCCCATCTCTTCCTCTGTCGTCCCCGACTGCGGCGTCCATATACCTCTGCATTCATGATTCTTTTCACACAGCTATCATCCTCTTTTCTCATTACATGTCCATACCACCTCAGCCTGGTCTCTCGTACTTTGTCAGTTATACATGCCACCCCGAGCTTCTTTCTGATGTCTACATTTCTTTTCCTGTCCTTCAGTGAGATCCCAAGTATCCATCGTAGCATTCTCATCTCTGTTCTCTCCAGTAACCCTTCATCCCTTTTTGTCAGCGCCCAGGCCTCTGCTCCATATAGCATCACCGGTCTTACCATTGTTTTGTATACCTTGCCCTTGAGTTGAGTTGGCATTTTGGCGTCACACAACACTCCCGTTAGTTCTCTCTATTTCTGCCAAGCCACCTTAATCCTGTTCCTGATGTCATGCTCGCAGCCACCCTGTGCATTCATGGTCGATCCCAGATATTTAAATGTTTCAACCTGTTTCAGTGACTTTCCTGCAATGTCTCTGATCTCAATTGCTTCCGTTGTTTTTGAGCAGACCATGGTCTCTGTCTTATTGATGTTTATCTTAAGACCCTTGCTCTCCACTGCCATCTGCCAGTCTGTAAAACGTGCTTGCATCTTCGCCTCTGATATAGCCTTCTAAACCCATTAATATCCTAATGTTTCAAACCTTTTCATCATCATAGTGGATATTTAAATTATATTTTCTTGTATATTGTCACGTTTTGTGGATCAATAAAAAATTATTGATTGATTGATTTAACCAAACTTTATAATAGTCCACACAGACAACTTAGGAGCTTCGACTCGTCAATTGCGTTTAGTTGGCCTATCTTAATCTCAGCAATACATTCATGTCACGTCATCAGAAGCTTTCTGGCATTTTGCCTTGTGAGTCATCATGTTACTGTACAGAGCAAATCGCTTTTCGCATCCGCCACAAGCAAAGGGTTTCTCGCCCGTGTGACTTCTCATATGTCCCTCGAGATTTGGCTTCCTCGGAAACCTCTTTCCACAGATATTACATTCAAATGGTTTCTCACCAGAATGCGTTCTCATGTGCGCAGACATACCTCTCGCCGTAACACTTTTACTACACACGGAGCACGACTTTCTCTCTCCGCTGTGAGCGACTTGGTGCGACTGCAGCTGCATCTTCGTGCGAAATTGTTTGTCACATAATGAGCATTTGAACGGCTTCTCACCAGTGTGAATCGTCATGTGCAGTCTCAATCCTTGGGGACGTAGAAACTTCTTCTTGCAGATGTTGCAGATGCTGCTCTTGCACTCCTCCCTGTTGTGAATTATGGTGTGTGCGATTAAAGCCTCTTTACTCTTGTACGACTTGTTGCAAATCCTGCAAACAAAAGGCCTTACCTGAGCATGCGTAAATTTATGACGGCGAAGACCACTCTGCCGTCGAAAGCACTTGCCACACTGATCACAGGTTAACGGCTTTTCCCGCTTATGAACCGCCATGTGCAGATCCAAGTCACACTGTAACCCATAACGTTTACCACAAAACTCACAAGCGTAACGTTTCTCTCTGTGGATGCGTATGATATGACAAAAAACAGATTTCTTTAACTTGTACGCTTTACCACAGTACGCACACGCAAAAGGTTTTTGCTTATGCTTAATCCGATACACGCCTAGATCGCTAACTAAAGTAGAACCAGGTGGCAGTTTTGAAGACACCATGGATTCAACATGACTAAAACCTGAAGAGGATGTACCATGGTTATTATTTGATTGACGAGTGGGATGAGGAACTTCTTCAGCCCCTTCTGAATTATTTGATATAGCCAATGTTTGTGCTGTGGAAGAACATCGTGATCCCTCAGGAGATGAAACTTCGTCTTCATATATGATACCAGACGCAAGTGAAATCCGCTTACTATTCACGGCTTTTGTCGGGTAACCTTTACCTTGAGTTTGATTGGACTTTGCTTCCATTGTACATGAAGTCCATAGTTCTCCTAGGATCGCCATTTTACTGTCTGGTACAATTTTATTGTATACGTTTTCAGACGAACTTTTGAGGGCATTCACAAGTCGACTATTCGTACAGCCCAGTGGAGAGTCAGTATCTGCTCTTGCTAATCCATTTGGCGACGCTGGAAAGCTAGGTTTCGTCTGCAGTTGACTGCCTTCCAGCTGAAAGGGATGCACGTTACTTTCCACAAGGCCTGTATTGTCTGGTAATTGCTCTACAAGAGTAGTACAATTAACTGAAGACAAAATACAATCTTCAGTTATATTCTCTTCTGTTTTACCATTGTATTGATTAAATTGTTGTTTGCCTTGACTGTCGTTTGTGTCGCCAAGTAGAGTAGATCCAGGCGTCAGTTTCGAAGCAACCATGGACTCTACATGACTGCAAAATGAAGAGGACATACCATAGTCATCATTTGCACGATGGGATGAAGATGGAGGAATTCCTCTATCCGCTTCATCATAGTTACAATTTGTGTCTTTCTTTTCAGTATTGCATCTATAACCCATGATTAAACTGGATCCCTTACCCCTGTCAGCAGAATTGTCTTTTTGGAGAGCAGTAGAAACTCTATGCTCAGATCTAACACTCTGTGTTTTCTTTTGCGCCGTGTTTTCTCGTAAACGATAATCGTGGTGTTTTCTTCTGCCTTCCGGAAAGAAAACAACGACCAACGGAACATCCAAATGTTTTTGCTTTTCTGTATTTACATGTGACGCTGCTGTATGTAAATCTGAAAATAAAACATTGAAAAGTAAAAGCTAAAATTTGTTTATGGTATCACAATTCGTCTATATACAGACTTTTCGTCTATGACACTTCGGATACAGACATTTCGTCTATTGACATTTCGTCTACCATGACGTTTCCTTGATCCCGCTTCTCGTTTAAGTTATATTTTAATCGTTGATCCCGCTTCTAGCTTAATTTATATTTTAATCGTTCATCCCGCTTCTAGTAATCGTCCTTCCCGCTTCTGATTTTAGTTATATTTTAGTAATTGATCTCGCTTCTAGTTTAATTTGTATTTTAATCGTACATCCCGCTTCTAGTTTTAGCTATATTTTAATCTTTCATCCAGGTTCTACTGTTAGTTATATTTCAATCGTTGATCTGTACACGAAATGTCATAGTAGACGAAATGTCGTGGAACCAAAACTAAAACTTGTTCTATAGAAACACACAAAGACATTAAGGTCAAGGAATAACATTTCCGTGTATGCCTTTGTAGAAACACACACAAAGGCATTAAAGTCAAGGATGTGCACTTCCTTATATGCCTTTGTAGAAACACTAACAGGCATTAAGGTAAAGGAAACACACTTCCTCATATGCCTCCACAGAAACTTCTGAGAATATGGTAACACGTGTTTATACGTCCTAGAAGAAACTTCTAGAAGAAGGGACCATTTTCAGCTACCCGCGGTATATACCAAAATGTTTGCAGAAAAAAGGTCAAGGATGAACTGGCAAGTTCGTGGGTAACCTAGAATGCAGCAGGGAACAAATTATTTTTAAATATCCTGATGTGGTGACTATTGAATACTATTCGAGGTCAAACACGAGGTTTCTGGCAATGTAGAACTCTAGGTAATTAAATAAAATTTGCAGAGTTGGCACACAACTATGACATGTGTTTGTAGAAATTTCCTTAAAACAGTATGATCTTAGGGAAGTGACAGTGCCACCAAAAGGGAACATCATACTATTTTCGATTTTCCTAAATATTTCCCTCTATGTATAAATGTCTGTACATTTGATTGTTGTAACACTGTTTGAATTTATACTAGTTACAATATTGATCATTGTAACCGGATACCACCACCACCACCACCACCACCACCACCACCACCACCACCACCACCACCACCACCACCACCACCACCACCACCACCACCACCACCACCACCACCACCACCACCACCACCACCACCACCACCACCACCACCACCACCACCACCACCACCACCACCACCACCACCACCACCACCACCACCACCACCACCACCACCACCACCACCACCACCACCACCACCACCACCACCACCACCACCACCACCACCACCACCACCACCACCACCACCACCACCACCACCACCACCACCACCACCACCACCACCACCAATAAAGCTAAGCACACAGTTTCGCAATGTTTAGTGTTCCTTGCTTTGCGAGTTTAGGACACAGAGGAAGTCCTGGAAATGAAGAAATTAATCAGACGAAGATGTCATTCTAAGAACAATAATTATTTTAATGTAATTCGATTAAAAATGTCAACAGTATTACTGGTGAAAATGCAATTTCTACGATAAACGGCCCGCTCTCCCTATTAAATTTTTACATACATTACCTCGAATCTTTTGTTTTTTCGAATCATTATTTCGATTTTGCCTTCCCCTGAAAGAGTTTTAAAAAACACAACATATAGCGCATGGTTCTCGAAATATTGTATATCAATTATCTGACTTAACAATTTTTAGAAGTGGAAAGTCTGCAAGTTGAGCATACCGTAACTTGAAACAGTATTGCTGACATTGAGATATTTTTAAAAAGAAAATTTAATAATAAGCAATCCAGGATGAGAATGGCTACCGAGGGGCAGTTGAAAAAAAGTAGAGTGCTTTAGGATGCTAAACAGAACAGAACAGAACAACTATAAAAACAAGATATGCATTACAAATACAGATCTCGCTTTAAATAGGATCTATATGAAAATAATGTATAGGCCTACCCAGTTGTATGGCAGCTGTTCTCTTTTGCTCCCTAAAAAGTACAATACGAACTGGATTCTAATTTTCTCGATAACATTATTGGTAAAATGCGTTCATTCATTCATTCATTCTGGAAATTTATATAGGGCTTCTTCAAGAGACCTACTCAGAGGCGCTCCCAGCCCAGCCGCGGCTAAGCAGATAGGAGTTGAGGTGTCGTAAGAAAGCAGGTGAATTATTACGGGGGAAGCAACGTAAGGAGATTGTAAGACCATTCAGTAAGACCGTTAAATTGTGCTTCTCTGCGGTTTCTGTACAAGCAACACGATAGAAAACAGTGGTCAATCGGTAGTACATATGGTCTGCATTCCAACGATTGCGAGTTACAGCCTGCTCATCAGACGCCATGCAACAAACCAAAGAAAGTTTTTTTGTGCACAAGTCCCTCTCTCATTAAGAGGTAGAATTGAAAGCAAATGGGCATTCCTTAATGCAATGGCTGGTGTTTAACCACACTGGAAGTAGTGCCAGATCAGAAACGGAGGTAGGGGAGGGTAAATGTTTAGTGCATTTTTCATAGACAACACATGCACTGGCGTAAACTTGTCCAAAATATTGGGAGGCATTTGGCTATTTTTTCTACACTTGTTGCATTAAATGTACAGTCCATCTCAATTATGGGGGGGGGGTACGTGCCCCGGCTGCCCCCCGCCAGAGTCTACGCCTATGAACACGTCACAACACATCACAAACTACAAATTTCTTATTTTCATTCTAAGATGTAAAATTTTACAAAATGTACATCGAAGAGAAATTGGTCTAACCACCTGCGGGTTAGTCAAGAAGTTACGACAAAACTTAGACGCTGACATCGTTTCGCAACCAGAGTAAAATAGATTAAGAATACGTAATTATCAACTAATTTTAGAATGTCAAACGGTTCCACGCGAAACTAAGAATTCTAATTTTCCGATGGATTTTGTGCACATATTCCGCATAATATGAAAACATTGCTGCATTCCAACAGCCAATCGTTTTAGAGATAACTAGGCCAGTTTGACATCAGCGAATCATTTTACATGTACTGGAGATTACGAGCCTGACCGGATAAATAACACGGATTACATGATTCGTCAGTTGACGGCCTGTAGGCTAAGAATGGATTTTAGACAAAGATTTTGCATGGGGTTGTAGATGATCTCGATTAATAGTTTTCGGTTGCTGTATCGAGTTTTCCACCGATGCTTTAGCGCAATTCTTGACATAAGACCAAAGACAAGCCATAGGCACGGGTCTGTTTTGGGACTGTTGCCTATGTCAGGAAATTGTAATTGATGTCTAGAATCACTAGTATGCAAACGCATTGATTTCCGTCTTTCCGAAACGATTCTGTGCTTTTCTAAATTTTCAAAAAGTTCAATTCACTAAATGGAAATCCGGCTTACTCGCCATATGTTTAATAATAATAATCTTTTCTTTATTTAAAAAGAAATTATGTGTTAACAATCCATTATGCCAAATCCCATAGCAACGGCTATGTGCATGACTGCTTTATACTAGCTATTTTAACCTCAGAAGATGTCAGATCATACGACAGTCTGTTCGTGTAGGCCTAATCAAGAAATTACGGTAAGTCAGTAAGAAACGTTAGACGATAGAGGCGCAGCTGGCAGTTGCGGCGTTTCTTTGATACATCGGTGTCCTTTGAAGTTGCATAATGTTTTTGTTACTTCTTAGTCATTGATGCATGTTGATGAATGATTCCCGACCCAATTATTCAATTATTCAGGGGGGTCTTATACATAGAATAGTAGTAACATTACTGGCGTGAAGAGCAAGCGGTAGCGGGATCGCTTCCCGCAACCCTCCCAAAAAGGTCCACTCAGCCTGTTTTCATTCGCGAGATGGCGCGTTGTTAAAAATGAGATGTAGGACGTGATGGGCGCCTTGCATAGCTGCCGTATACAGTTAAATTCGACTCCTGTAATAACTTGTGATCACCCGTTCTACTGATTTGTAATCATACTGCGTAATTGTCAGTTTCAAAATATTAAACGAAGATATATATATATATATATATATATATATATATATATATATATATATATTATCCTACGCTAAAAAATTCGGTTGCTGCCTGCCCTCTGTCGATGATTTTGTTCCCACTATAGCGGCCGTCTCTGCTTTAGAAAATTATTGTATGGCTGTAGCAGTTTTTGTCATAATTGTGGTCAAAACTTTCTCGCGAAGGCGTCGATTGTTTGTTTACTGTGGACTGCCGTTTGCAGCATATTAAAAGGATATCTTATGAGTTCTTGAAAAAGATAGATAGGCCTAGACCTACTACTATTCTTTTGTTCATAGGCCTACATCTATTATTTAATTCGTTTCAGTTACGTCACCTTCTTGCATTAATCTAGGGAGGAAATTTTTATTGTCCTTAGGAGGCAGAGCAAATGAGTGTGGACGGTGACGAAGGTTATGGCCAGAGTCTTGACGTAAGGGACACAATGTACGGAGGACATGTCTAGGATCGTTAAGCTATAATAGTACTCGCAGACTCCAAATTTCTAAAGTGCCATTTGAAAACTAAGCGTATGGCATCAGCTAATGCACGAAAAAGGAAATAAAGAAGTGATTGTGGATGAGGCGGAGGCTGATGAAGTACTCAATAAATATTTCAGCACAGAATTTACCTTGGAACAACAAGCAAACATCGCTGATCAAAGAACATCTTTAGGCAGAAGTGGGAAGGATTGTCACAGAAATTGTTTACTAAGCAAAACTGTGGTGTGACAGCTGAAAAGGTTGAATACTAGCAAGAGTACAGAGCTTCAGGCATAGACTGGGAGTGCCTCTGAATAGTTGCCTTGAAGGAGCGCTATATAGGCCCTATGGACCTAATGGTCAGTTGATTGACTGCAAATTAAAGTAAAGACCTAGAAGCTCAATCTTGTAAAGGAAATGAGGCAAGAAATTGGAAAGGCATTAGTACATATCTTCAGTGGGTAAATGTAGACTCGATAGGTTCCACGGTAGTGAGAAGCTGTAGGCACATGAACTACGTGCATACTAGTAGTCTAGCGTGATCACTTAAGATGTATTTAGATGCAAAGTTCAACCGTTTGTAACACTTTACATCATTGTTATTACTTATTTGTTCAGCTTGACTATCTAATAACAAAGCATTGATCGATGGCGCTGAGCAATTGCACGTTAAGGACGAACTCGTGCAAAGTTCATGGTATACGCGGAAATTCGCTCAACCGTGTAGCTCTTCAAACACTTTACATCATTATCATTTCACATTACATTGGTATCCAACATTGTGTTGTGAATTTGCATATTAAGATGTTTAATGCAGCGACTCCTAAGGTACTCCCAAAGGCGTTGCATGCATCACTAATAAAAATCGACAATTAACAGTTTCTTCATTATTATTTTAATTCTACAGCAGATGAATGACGTGATTCCATAATTAATGATCTATGAATCCGTATATTAATCAATTATAATTATAATCGACAATAGATCTACGTGTACAAATTTATGCGCGAATGCACAAAGAGTATAGTATAGTTTAGTATAAATCTGCACATACATACATATGTGTATATATATTTATATATATACACTATATACCAGTCGAAATTAGGAATGCAAGAAATAAGTTTATATTCAAAAAGAGCCTAAGAATATTTTTACTTAATGAATAAATTATCTTGTGTAATCTGCCTCCATATGGCAACTTCTAAATATAGGCAACAATCGTCAGCGGAGTCTAATGTGGGAGTCTTCCTTAGCTTCATTTAGTTCTTTAAATCCGCTGATAACAGCGATGAGTATGTATAGAGTCCAAGCTAAGGCTCGTCGAGGCCAATTATCCGAGGCCTCCTGTTTTTTATATTATTTTCTTTAGTCTATTACATTACTTTCACTTTTGGTGTTGTTAGTTAAACTTAGTTAAGACATTCGATCACAATTTACCTCTCATCATGCACACTAAACTATGTGGGCCTATCTGATATTGATGCTTTCAGTTGCCATCATTTGAATTATATAACAGAAATAGAAGGGCTTCCCTTGATTCATTCATTCATTCATTCATTCTGAAAATTTATATAGCGCCCCTTCAAGATACCTACTCAGGAGCGCTCTCAGTCCAGCCACGGCTAAAAAAGAAACACATAAGTGATTTATTAAACGCAGGCAGATTACTAAGAGGTAGTAATCGCAGTTCCACTGGGAGCCCATTCCAAGTGGAGGGACCCACAACTGAGAAAGCCCGGCGCTGCCCAGTAGAAGAACGAGCACGTGGAACCAATAGCTCCCCTCTGGTCGAAGAGCGAAGTGCCCGACGAGCTACGACGACGGACACCGGGCGGCAACGGTCGCGAAGGTAAGATGGAGCGCAGCCTAGAAGACAGCGAGAGACCAAGGCAGCGATCCGATAGGAAATACACTGGGCAATAGGGAGCCAGCGCAACACATCACGCATATATAGGCAGAGACAGGAGCGTACTTGGGAATACGCCCGACGAGTCGAGCAGGTGAACGTAGAACCCGATCAAGACGCCCTAGGACTCCAAGTGGGAGACCGGCTAGAATCGAGCAACAATGGTCAATTCAACTTGTAACAAAGCCATGGACAAGGACCACAGCAGCATCGTGCGAAAGAGAACGAGAAACTACTCGTAGCTGACGAAGCTGATAGTAACAGCTTCTGGTAAGCAGGTTCACATGCTAGATAGCGGGACTTCCATCCCTTTAGGGTTACCCTTTGTTATTCGCGACTACCAATGATAGATAGATACTAAGAGTACTGTTTACTGATTATTTGACATTACGTAAACTTATAACTGCATCTTTTATTAATATTCTGAATGCTAGCAAGTGCTACTACTGTCAAATTGATTTGCATTACTTGTAATCTAGGCACTTCACAGTTAGCGGATGCTACTAACTTACTATTGTTGTTGTAAATATCAATAAAGATCTATTGATTGATTGATTGATATATAACTAGAGTACTTGCCCGTCATATATGACTGATTGAAAAAGAAAATGAGTGGATTGGTAGGAAGAAAAAAGAATTTGTTTATTGCGAGTCAGACATACGGATTGCTAGATAATAAGTTAATAAGTCACTCTCCCTCTCTCAACCTCCGTCCGTCCCGCCCTGGATCCAACAATAGTGTTTGCCGTCTATTGCACGTGACCAGTCTTCCGTCAATAATACAATCCATACCATAACCAGTATTGAGTGCTCCTTCACACAGAACTTTAATTTTATTACGTAAACACTGTGGCACAATTCAGGAAATGCAACGTAAAAATGGGCGCTCAATGTGTATTTTTATGACTTATATTTGACAAATCCGCTAGCTCTTTTAGGTTTTTGAAAGATTAGGGAAAAGTAGTGGACATACTTTACCTAGACTTTGTCAAAGGAATTTCCGAAGTAATTATTATTATTATAATTATTATTATTATTACATGTATATCTTCGTTTATTTAAACAAGTTCCCACTGACAGAACGCAATGAACGCAGATCACTTTGGGTACTGATTATAATTATAAGTAAAAACTGTTTTTTAAAAACGTCATACGAACCAGAATGTTCTTGTCTACTACCTATTTTCATACCTCTTCCAAAACTTACAAAAAGTTTCAAGGATGAGCGATTACAGGGTAGGTACATACCCAAGAACATGGTTTCAGGCATAATTAGACACTTGTTATAACGCATTTATTAAGCGCCACTGTCTAATGACGAAACATCAATCCCTTTGTGCCGTTCCTAGCGGGACACTGGTCCTTTTAGGGCTTCCTATTGACCACTCACAGCATGATATAGCCTTCTAAACCCATTAATATCCTAATGTTTCAAACCTTTTCATCATCATAGTGGCTATTTAAATTATATTTTCTTGTATATTGTCACGTTTTGTGGATCAATAAAAAATTATTGATTGATTGATTTAACCAAACTTTATAATAGTCCACACAGACAACTTAGGAGCTTCAACTCGTCAATTGCGTTTAGTTGGCCTATCTTAATCTCAGCAATACATTCATGTCACGTCATCAGAAGTTTTCTGGCATTTTGCCTTGTGAGTCATCATGTTACTGTACAGAGCAAATCGCTTGTCGCATCCGCCACAAGCAAAGGGTTTCTCGCCCGTGTGACTTCTCATATGTCCCTCGAGATTTGGCTTCCTCGGAAACCTCTTTCCACAGATATTACATTCAAAAGGCTTCTCACCAGTAGGTCCCTTATGCATCTTCATGTGCGTATATATAGATCTCGCCGCAACGGTTTTACCACACACGGCACAAGTCTTTCTCAGCCCGCTGTGAGCGTTTAAGTGCGACTGCAACCCTATCTTCAAACGAAATTGTTTGTCACATATCCGACATTTGAACGGCTTCTCGCCAGTGTGAATCGTCATGTGCAGCCTCAATTCCCAGGGACGACGAAACTTCCTCTTGCAGATGTCGCAGATGTTGCCTCTGAACTCCTCTTGGTTGTGAATTATGGTGTGTTTGATTAAAGCATCATTACACTTGTACGACTTGTTGCAAATCTTGCAAACAAAAGGCCTCACCTGCGTATGCGTAAATTTATGACGACGAAGGCCATTCTGCCATCTAAAGTGCTTGCCACACTGATCACAGGTGAATCGCTTTTCTCGCTTATGAAGCGCCATGTGCAGATCCAAATCATACTGCAGCGCATAACGATTACCGCAAAACTCACACGAATAACGCTTCTCTCTGTGGATGCGTCTAATATGACAAAAAACAGATTTCTTTAACTTGTACGCCTTAGCACAGTACGCACAGGCAAAAGGCTTTTGTTTATCCTTTATACGACACACGCCTACATCGCTAACTAAAGTAGAACCAGGCGGAAGTTTTGAAGACAACATGGACTCTACATGACTAAAACCTGAAGAGGATGTACCTTGGTTATTATTTGCTTGAAGAGTAGATGGCGCAGAAACTTCTTCTTTAACCACTTCTGAGTTAGTTGATGAAAGCAACGTTTTTGCTCTGGAAGAACACCGCGATCCCTCAGGAGATGAAACTTCGTCTTCGTATACGATACCAGATGCAACGGAAATCCGCTTTCCATTCACGGCTTTTGGCGGGTAACCTATACCTTGAGTTTGATTAGATTTTTTTCCTTTAGTATCTGAAGTCCGAGCTTCTCCTAGCAGTAGATTCCTCTTTTCTTTGTGAGTAATGATGTGATGCAGTAAGTGTAGCTCAAGACGGAATATTCTGCCACAAAACGAACATTTGTAATGTAATAGCTCTGTGTTTTCTCCTAAATGATAATCGTCTTGATTAAATTGTTTTATGCCTTGACTGGTGGCTAACTCGACAGGTACTTTTATTGTACTTTCCTCTAAGTCAAGAGGTTCTCCTAGCAGTAGATTCCTCATTTTTTTGTGAGTAATCATGTGATGCAGCAAGTGTTGTTCGAGTCGAAAGTTTTCGTCACATAACGAACATTTGAACGGTTTTTCACCAGTATGCGTCGTCATGTGTTCCTTCAAATGACAGTGATGTCTAAACTCCTTTTTGCAGATTTTGCAAATGACGCCTTCTGTGTACTCCGCTTTTTTGTGAACTTCTCTATGGCTAAACAAATCGCATTTGGACTTGTACGACTTCTTCCTTTTCTTGCAAGGAAAAAGTCTCTGCTCTGTGTGCAGAAAAATATGACGGCAATGATCAGTCTTAAGTAGAAAGCGCATGCCACACTGATCGCAGGTGAATGGCTTTTCCTGAGCATGAATCGTCTCGTGCTTCTCTTCGTGTGTCTTCGTAATGTGCCTGTATAAACCTTTCCTCCACATGTAGTTATTACCACAGTACCCACAGGCAAAAGGTTTCTCTCTGTTGTTTGTGTGAAACACGCCTCTGTCACTAAGCAGAGTAGATCCAGGTGGCAGTTTCGAAGAAACCATCGACTCTACATGACTGAAACCTGAAGACAATGTACCTTGGTTATTATTTGCCTGAAAAGTTGATGGTGCAGGAACTTCTTCAGTCGTCTCTGAATTACTTGATGACAGCAATGTTTGTGCTGTGCTGGAACATCGTGTTCCCTCTGGAGATGAAACTTCGCCTTCGTATACAATACCAGACGCAGGAGAAGTCAGCTTTGTATTCACGACTTTTATTAGGTAACCTTTAATTTCAGTTTGATTAGACTTTGTTTTCGTAGGACTTGAAGTTCGTGGTTCTCCCAGGATCGCCACTTTATTGTCTGATATAACTTTATTGTATACGTTTTCAGACGATCTTTTGAAAGCACTCACAAGTCGACCATTCGTACAGCTCAGTAGAGAGTCTGCACCAGTTGTTGCTAATCCACTTGACGACGTTGGAAGGCTAGGTTTCGCCTGGAGCTGACTGTCTTCCAGCAGAAAGGGATGAATGTTACTTTCCACAAGGCCGGTATTGTCTGGTAATTGCTCTACAAGAGTAGTATAATTAATTGAAGACGAGATACAATCTTGAAATTTTACCTTCTGTTCTGTTTTACTATTGTCTCGACTAAACTGTTTTATGCCTTGACTGTTGGCTAACTGGACAGGCACTTTTATTATACTTTCCTCTGGGTCATGAGGTTCTCTTAGCAGTAGATTCCTCATTTCGTCGTGAGTAATCATGTGATGCATCAAGTGTAGCTCAAGACGAAAGTTTTTGTCACATAACGAACATTTGAATGGTTTTGCATCGGTATGTGTCATCATGTGCTCCATCAAATGATGGTGATATCTAAACTCCTTCTTGCAGATGTTGCAAGTGACGCCTTCTCTGTACTCGTCTTCCTTGTAAACTTCACTGTGGCCAAATAAATTGCATTTGGATGTGTACGACTTGTTGCAAATCTGGCAAGGAAATACTCTTTCCTCTGTGTGCATTAATTCATGACGGCAATGATCAGTCTTAAGTCGAAAGCGCATGCCACACTGATCGCAGGTGAATGACTTTTCCTGCGTAAGAATCGTGGCATACTTCTCTTCATGCGTCTTCACGATATGCCTGTATACATCTTTCTTCCGCTTGTAGTTAGTACCACAGTACCCACAGGCAAAAGGTTTCTCTTTGTCGTTTGTGTGAAACGCGCCTCTATCACTAACCAGAGTAGATCCAGGCGGCAGTTTCGAAGAAACCGCTTTACTGCAAAATGAAGAGGATATACCATGGTCACCAGTTGCACGACTGGATGATGACGGAGGAACTCCTACATGTGCCTCATCAGAGTTACAATTTGTGTCTTTCTGTTCAATATTGCATCTATGATCCATGATTAAACTGAATTCTTTACCTTTGTCAGCAGAGACGTCTTTTTGGAGCACAGTAGAAAGTCTATGCTCAGGTTTAACATTCTGTGCTTTCATTTGTGCTGTGTTTTCTCCAAAATGATAGTCGTCTTGATGTTCTATACCTTGACTGGTGACTAACTGGACATGTACTTTTATTGTACTTTCCTCTGGGTCAAGAGGTTCTCCTAGCAGTAGATTCCTCGTTGCTTTGTGAGTAATCATGTGATGCAGCAAGTGTAGTTCGAGACGAAAGTTTTCGTTACATAACGAACATTTGAACGGTTTTTTATCAGTATGTATCATCATGTGCTCCTTCAAATGATGGTGATGTCTAAACTCCTTCTTGCAGATGTTGCAAGTGACGCCTTCTCTGTACTCGTCTTGCTTGTAAACTTCACTGTGGCCAAATAAATTGCATGTGGATGTGTACGACTTATTGCAAATCTGGCAAGGAAATACTCTTTCCTCTGTGTGCATTAATTCATGACGGCAATGATCAGTCTTATGTCGAAAGCGCATGCCACACTGATCGCAGGTGAATGGCTTTTCCTGCGTATGAATCGTCACGTGCTTCTCTTCGTGTGTCTTCAGGATATGCCTGTATACACCTTGCCTCCACCTGTAGTTATTACCACAGTATCCACAGGCATAAGGTTTCTCTCTGTCGTTTGTGTGAAACGCACCTCTGTCACTAAGCAGAGTAGATCCAGGCGGCAGTTTCGAAGTAACCATCGACTCTAAATGACTGAAACCTTGTTTATTATTTGCTTGAAAAGTAGATGGTGCCGGAACTTCTTCATCCGTCTCTGAATTATTTGATGAAATCAACATTTGTGCTGTGCTAGAACATCGCGATCCCTCTGGAGATGAAACTTCGTCTTCGTATACAATACCAGATGCAAGTGAAGTCAGGTTTGTATTCACGAGTTTTGTCATGTAACCTTTACCTTGAGTTTGATTATACTTTGTTTTCGTAGTACTTGAAGTTCGCGGTTCTCTCAGAATCGCCACTTTACTGTCTGGTACAACTTTATTGCATACGTTTTCAGACGATCTTTTGAAAGCACTCACAAGTCCACTATTTGTACAGCCAAGTGGAGAGTCAGCATCTGGTGTTACTAATCCATTTGGCATCACTGGAAAGCTAGGTTTCGTCTGGATTTGACTGTCTTCCAGCTGAAAAGGCTGAATATTATTTTCCACAAGGCCGGTATTGTCTGGTAATTGCTCTACAAGCGTAGTACAATTAACTGAAAATAAGATACAATCTTCAATTACCTTCTCTTCTGTTCTACTACTGTCTTGATTCAATTGTTTTATGTCTTGACTGGTGGCTAACTGGACAGGTACCTCTATTTTACTCAATCCTTTACCTCTTTCAGCAGAGTCGTCTTTTTGGAGCATAGTAGAAAGTCTATGCTGTGTTTTCTTTTGTGCTGTGCTTTCTCGTAAACGATGATCGCTCTGTTTCTTTCTGCCTTCCGGAAAGAAAACAACGACCAACGGAACATCAAAATATTCTTGCTCTTCCGTATTTACATGTGCCGCTGTTGAATGGGAATCTAAAAAGTAAAACATTGAAAAGTAAAAGTAAAACCCTGTTTATATGCCCTTGTAGAAACACCCAAAGGCATTAAGGTAAGGAAACACACTTCCCTATATGCCTCTGCAGAAACACTCAAAGGCATTAAAGGAAAAGTAAAAACAATTAATGATATGACTTGTAGAAACACTAAAATTCATTAAGGTAAAGAAAACACACTTCCTTAAATGCCTTTGTAGAAACACTCAAGGGCATTAAGCTAATGGAAATACATTTCCTTATATGCCTTTGCAGAAACACTCAAAGGCATTATGGCGAAGGAAACACATAACCTTATATGCCTTTGCAGAAACACTCAAAGGCATTAAGGCAAAGGAAAGACATTAGCTAATATGCCTTTGCAGAAACACCCAAAGGCATTAAAGTAAAGGATGTGCACTTCCTTATATGCCTTTGTAGAAACACCCACAGGCATTAAGGCAAAGTAAACACATTCCTTATGTCCCTTTGTAGAAACACTCAAAGGCATTAAAGCAAAGGAAACATACTTCCTTATATGCCTTTGTAGAAACACTCAACGTTTTGCCTTTTGGCAATAAAGTAATGGTAACACACGTCCTTATATAGCTTTTCTGAAACACTAATGATAAAGGTAAAACAAATACACTTATATGCCTTTGTAGAAAAACTCAAAGGCATTAAGGTAAAATAAACACACATCGCTATGTGCCTTTGTAGAAACACTCAAAGGCATCAAAGTAAAGGAAACACATTTCCTCATGTGCCTTTGAAGAAACACTCCAAGGCATCAAGGTAAAGTAAACACACTTCCTTCTATGTCTTTGTAGAAAAACTCAAAGGCATTAAGGTAAAGGAAACACATTTTCCCATGTGCCTTTGGAGAAACACTCAAAGGCAGTAAACCAAATGAAACAGACTTTCTGATATGCTTTTGTAGAAACAATAAAAGGCATTAAGGTGAAGGAAACACACTTCCTCATACCGGGTATGTCTCCAGAGAAACTTCTGAGAATATGGTAACATGTGCTTATACGTCCTTCTCGAACTTCTAGAAGGTGAAAATTTTAAGCTATATACCTAACTTTTTACAGAAAAAAGGTCAAGGATTAACTGGCAAGTTTGTGGGTAACCTATAGCATGCAGCAGGGAACAAATTTAACTTATCCTGATGCAGTGACTATTGAATACTATTCGAGACCAAACACAAGGTTTCTGGCAATGTAGAACTTTCACCAACTGGATTAAATTTGCAAAGTTGGCAGATGACAGATGTGTTAGTATATGTTTGCGTAGAATAACATGATCCGAGGAAAGTGACAGTGGCACCACCAAAAGGCATCATCATACCATTTTCGGTTTTCATATTCGCCTCTACATAAATGTCTGTGCATTTGATTGTTGTAACATGTTTGAATTTATACTAATTACAATATTGATCAGTGTAACCGGATAATAATAATAATAATAATAATAATACTGTTTTGCCTGCCGCTGCAACCAATCCTTGAGAAATTATCATCATCGCTTGTGCTTGGATATCTGGACGATTTGTCTCTGGGAGGAAGGGCTTCTATTGTGGCGGAGGACGTGAAGACACTGGAATATGAGAGCGGATTGCTAGGTCTGCAACTCAACTACGGAAAATGCGAGCTAATATCGCGCATGGAGAGGCGAGAAGTTCCTTCAAACCTTCAACACTTTCCCGCTATCGCACCGGAAACGGCCTGTTTGCTTGGTGCACCGCTGTCGTCCGAGGAGGCCCTAACTGCAAGCCTGGAGTTTCGCTGCTCGGAACTGACGCTGGCGATGTCAAGACTGGAAAAAATTGCAAAACATGATGCCTTAGTCCTCCTCAGAAGCTCACTGTGTTCACAAAAGCTACTACACACCCTAAGATCCCACCCCTGCAGCGGACATGCTCTACTAGACAAATATGACGAAATACAGAGGGAAGGTTTGTGCTCAATCCTCAACCTTAACCTTACCGATATGCAATGGCTTCAAGCGTCCTTACCGGTCAAGACGGGAGGACTGGGCATACGTCGGGTCGCTTCGCTTGCGCTTCCTGCCTTCTTGGCTTCCGCTGCAGGCACCCACGTCCTTCAGTCCTCCATGTTAGGTTACGACCAATCCATCACCGACGCGCGCTTTGAAACGTTGTTACAGCGATGGAACGCCGAAAGTCAAATCACACATTCAGATAATTACGCAGCATACAGACAATCATATTGGGATGGTCCTCTCGTGAAGAGAGTGGTGGACTCATTGGACGCCTCTCTGGTCGACGCTTACCACCAAGCAAGATTCAAAGCAACCTCAGCACCACACGCCAGCGACTGGCTGTTCGCACTACCGATGTCATCATGCGGGCTGCGATTGAATGACGAGGCGGTAAGAATTGCAGTAGGCCTCAGACTGGGGACGAATATATGCGAACCGCACGCATGTCCCTGTGGAGCAATGGTGACGGCGGACGGGTCGCACGGGATGTCATGCAACCTAGGACCTGGCAGAATCGCCAGACATGCAGCTTTGAATGATTTGATAAGCCGAGGCCTATCACGAGCGGGCGTCCCTAATATCAAGGAACCACCTGGACTGTCGAGGACGGACGGGAGACGACCGGACGGACTTACGCTGATACCGTGGCGCAGAGGCCGAAGTCTTGTATGGGACGTCACCGTAACTGACACTGTGGCGCCCTCTTACCTACATGCAACGTCCGCGACATCAGGAGCAGCAGCGGAACTAGCGGCCACGAGAAAGAACAAGTACAGCCAGATCCGCGCAGACCACTTTTTTGTCCCTCTGGCTTTCGAGACCTTAGGCCCTATCAATGACGACGGAATGGCCCTTATAAAAGACTTGGGGAGATACTTAGCTTTAACCACCGGAGACCCTAGGGAGACTTGTTATCTACTCCAGCGGTTGTCAATCACCATACAACGCTTCAATGCTGTTGCCTTCATAGGAACTTTCATGCGGCCAGAACTTGTCGAGTGATGTTTTGTTTATTTGATAAACATATGTACAAATAAAAATAATAAATAAATAAATAAATTAATAATAATAATAATAATAATAATAATAATAATAATAATAATAATAATAAAGCTAAGCACAGAACTTTCGCAATGTTTAGTGTTCCTTGCTTTGCGAGACTAGGCCACCGAGGAAGTCCTGGAAATGAAGAAATTAATCAGATGAAGATGTTATTCTAAGAACAATAATTATTACAAAGTAATTCGATCAAAAATGTAAAAAGTAATACTGGTGAAAATACGATTTCTACGATAAACGGCCCACTCTCCCCATTAAACCTGTACATACATTACCTTCACACTTTTGTTTTTTCGGATCAGTATTTCGATGCTGCCTTTCCCTGAAATAGTGTTAGAAAACGCAACATATAGCTCATGGTTCTCGAAATATTGAATGTCAATTAACGCAATTTGACTTAGCAATTTTTAGAAGTGAAAAGTCTACAAATTAATCATTGCCGTAACTCGAAACAGTATTGCTGACATTGAAATATGTATAAAAAAAATTGTAGTCAGCAATGCAGGATCAGAATGGCTACCAGAGGTTAGTTGAAAAAAGTAGGGAGCTTTAAGATGCTAAATAGAACAGAACAGCTATAAAAACAAGATTTACATTAAAAATACTGATGACGCTTAAATATATGAAAATAATATATACCCAGTTGTATGGCAGCTGTTTTCTTTTACTCCCTAAAAAGCACAAAACAGAACTGGATTCTAATTTTCTCGACAACATTATTGATAAACTGCATTAAATTGTGCTTCTCTGCGGTTTCTGTACAACAAGTAACATGATAGAAAGCAGTGGTCAATCGATAGTACACTTGGTCTGTAATAAAACTATTGAGAGTTAGAGCCTGCTTAACAGATGCCACATAACAACCCTAGGAAAGTTGTTTGCCAACACGTTCCTCTCTCAGTAAGAGGTAGAATTTAAAGTAATGGGAATTTCTGCAATGCAATGGCTTGTCTTCAGGGTCCTGGGATAGTGTATTGCCATTTTAAGGGCTAAACAACAGGAAACAAGTGTCTGCCATATTTCTCACTTGTTTATATAATCTTTACATAATCACAAGAACTCCCAAACAGGCGTAGATGTAGAATACACGTATCACGAGCAAAATAATATCAACACAGGAAGCAAGTATACATGCTTTATTGCTGCAACTAACAGACAAATATATCAGTAAGTAAATCAAAGTTATTACATTACAGTTTGTGCATGCCAACAAGTAAATAAATATACAAGTACATACAAGTACAAGGAATTAAATAACAGATTTGTACATGAAAGCAACCCCAAACTTTCACAAAATATTCCTGCAATCAGTACTGCAGCACTCAATTTTTACAATAATCTGGGAATTATTGTTACAGGTTCCATCATAAGTTCATAACCATTCAGAAGCCAAAAATGATAAATAAATTACCACAATATTATTTAGAGTTGAAATCACACCTAAGTGAACTGAAATCAGTAAATAGTTATTTATCAATGGCCTATTGTAAATGTTGCCCGTTGTTGTTCTTTCAGTAAGAGATTTACCTTCAACTTTTAGACTACTTCCACTAATACCCGAAAACAAAGTGACAAATAGTGAACGATGGCAGTAACGTGCAGTGTGAAAAACAAAGTGCAGGTACCACAATCAGCTGACACTTCTGGTCCAAATGTTGTCAAAAACAACCACGATATGTTTTGAACCGGATTCAGTTGTTTTTGAGAAATTTGCGATTATTATATCAAAACACAGTGCAAATGGAAATCTCAAAAATCTTGCAGTACACTGCACATTACCAGCGTCAGTGTCTCACTGTGAGACCACCTTACCGGCGCTATACAAAATCAAGTCCGCAAGAGCAAGGTTGTTTAGTTGGGCGTCAGTGCCAGATCAGAAACAGAGGTAGGGGAGGGTAAATATTTACTGCACAAACAACACGTCACAACACATAACAAACTACAAATTTCTTATTTTCAATCTAAAACCTAAAATAATTATTTTACAAAATGTCCATCGAAGAGAAATTGGGTCTAACCACCTGCGGGAATAATAAGAAGTTACGAAAAAACTTAGACGCTGACATCGTTTCGCAACCAGAGTAAAAGAGATTAAGAATACATAATTATCAACTAATGAGCACTTAATTACTAATTGTAGAATGTTACACAGTTCCACGCTGAACTAAACATTCTAACTGTCCGATGAATTTTGTGCGTGCACATAGTCCGCATAATATGAAAACATTGCTGCGTTCCAACAGCCAATCGTTTTACAGATAACTAGGCCAGTTTGACATCAGCGAATAATTTAAGGCTATGTGAATGACCCATGGAATGACCGGATAAATAATACGGGCCACATGATTCGTCAGTCGACGGCAACTTCTGGATGCAGATGATCCCTATTAATAGTTTTCGGTGCCTGTATCGAGATTTTTCTGCCGAAATGAAACAGACTTTCTGATATGCTTTTGTAGAAACATTAAAAGGCAATTCGTTGACATAAGACCAAAGACAAGCCACAGGTACGGGCATGGGCGTAATTTGTGGGGGGTACGAGGGGTACCCGTACCCCCCACGTTTTGGACTGGGGGGTACCGTACCCCCCACTTTTTGAACTGTGCCAATGAATTTTTTACTGTTGTGCCTTCCCACAGGTCGCAGTCTCAGCCTTGTTTCGTGTATGTAAGAAAATGGTACCCCCCACTTTTTAGTCCAAAGTTACGCCCCTGGGTACGGGTATGTTTTTAGAGATTATTACCTATGTCAGGAAATTGTAATTAATGTCTAGAATCACTAGTATGCAAACGCATTCATTTCCATCTTTCGGAAACGATCCTGCGATTCTCTACATTTTCAAAAACTTAAATTCACTCAATGGAAATTCGGCTTACTCGTCATGTTTATCTATACCGGTAGGCCTACCGTATTCCTGCAATAATATGACACCTGAGCACCTCCATCCAAAGTTTCATAGGTAAGTTGCATAGGGCCTGATAGGCCTAGGCAAGGACGTAGCCAGACTTAAATTCAAGAGGAGACAACTCAGGAAGACATCCAGGTGTAGTAGGGGTGCCGAGGTATAACCCACAGAAAATTTTTGAAATCTAAAGAAGCAAAACTGCCTCCTCTTGCCTCAATGTAGCTACGCCTATGGGTAATCCTGGAAACGGCGGTCCCAAATTATAAAATCGGTTTGTGTTTATGTATGTAGGCTACGTGTGTAGGCCCTATGTATTTAAGTATATGTAGGCCTATGTACGTGTCTGTGTAGGTATGTAGGCTATGTATGTATGTACCTGTGTATGTATGTATATATATGCATGTATGTATGTATATATTTACGTGTGTATGTATGTATGTATGTATACGTATGTATGTATGTATGAATGTATGTATGTATGTATGTATGTATGTATGTATGATACATGAATGTAGGTAACTAGGTATGTATGTTTCTAGGTATGTATGTATGTATGTACGTGTGTGTATGCACGTGTGTATGCATGTATGTATGTATGTATTTTGTGTATGTATGTATGTGTTTATGTATGTATATATATATACGTACCTATATGTATGTACATACTTGTATCTATGTATGTAGGTATGTCTATATATTAATTTCGTATGTGTATAATTTGGGACCGCCGTTTCCAGGATTACCACGCCTATGGGCCTATGTATCCTGATGTATTTTAATATTCAATCCAATCCATTTAGTAGCCTACGTATAGCCTAATTAACTCTTAAAGCTTCAAGTCTAAACACAATCCACCGTATCCGTCCGATTGTATGCCTACTTGACCCTTTAGATCTTGACCTGGAACCGATTTTGACCCTATCTGCCTATCGATTTTGTTTTGACTAAGCGCCTGTGATAAGCTGGTTTCCGTGACTTCGTTTTTAGGGCCATGTAAACATCTCGAGATTACGATTTCGCTAGAATTGTCATTGGCAGAATATGTCTGGTGTTCATTGTTCAAGCTGTCTGTTCCTATGTAGGCCTAATCGTAGCCTCATCTCAAAACTTCTAAAGCGCCACTGGAAGGCGATAGACAATTGTGGGTGAGCAACTTGTCCAAGGTAACTAGACTCGCTACGCAACGCCTTGAGGTAGATTCGAACCTGCGACCCTCCGGTTACAAGGCACAATGCGAACTCAATGTTCACATGGAGTGAACATACCGCTGTAACATCACAGCGTCTCTCGAAGTTTCAAAAACGCTACCCTAACAAAAGCGCAGAGCACCATGGCGCTTATTAAACAGTGACGGCGCGCCAGATAGTCCGTTGGCTTATGTAACTTCTGTAAGGGAACACAAATGTTGGGTAGAATCTTGGCAACGATGTTTAAATTAATGATATGATAGTTCTGAAGCAGAAAAATGCTGTTGCCAATTTTTCTTTCATGGTTTACGTCCCCTAGCGGACGTTTTAGCATGACGTCATATCCCCACCTTAAAAACTGCCAATTAGTCAGTCAGCTTGGTGTAAAAATTGCTCAATTGATGTTGGAAGCATGAAATTTGGCACATGGTAACAAAATACGATGAAGAAACATTTTAGATATAGGGCCACCGCAGATTTGCCTTCTGGCCTCATTGGCAGCCATTTTCCAAGATGGCCGACCGAAAATAGAGGTTTGTCAATATCTCAGCTTCTAGTTGACTTAGAATCGTAATCTTGGTGTCTAAACATACATATTCAGGGGCAAGGTTTCCAATAGAACTAATTGCAATCACTTACCTATATTAGAAAAGCTAATTGTGGTAGCCATCTTGAAGTTAAGGTGATCTGAAGGGGGCAGTCCGGTGCAAAATATGAACCAGTTGCTCATAAACTGATAGAAGCATGACATTTAGTACATTGTATGAACATGACCTAAGGGAATTTTGTAGCTATAGGGCCATCGCAGATTTGCCTTCTGGCCTCAGTGGCAGCCATTTTCCAAGATGGCCGACCGAAAATAGAGATTTTTCAATATATCAGCCTCTAGTTCACTTAGAATCGTAATCTTGGTGTCTAAACATACATATTTAGGGGCAAGGTTTCCAATAGGACTAATCGCAATCACTTACCTATGATAGAAAAGCTAACTGTGGTAGCCATCTTGAAGTTAAGGTGACCTGAAAGGGGCAGTCCGGTGCAATATATGAACCAGTTGCTCATTAACTGATAGAAGCATGAAATGTGGTATATTATATGAACATGTCCTAAGGGAATTTGTAGCTATAAGGCCATCGCAGATTTGCCGTATGGCCTCGCTGGCAGCCATTTTCCAAAATGGCCGACCACAAATAAGTTATATAGCATTGTTCACGTCATTCACGGTCACATAGGCCTGTATACAGACAGAGACCAGCACACTGTTGAGCAGCTATCACACATTTGCGCTATGCCCCACAGTCCTTCTCGCAGCCACATCTGAAAAGTTCTATCGAAAAGCTTTGGCAAGTGTTTTCCACTTCACTTCCCAGCCTCCTTCGATCGTTTGCAGCCACCCCCTTTCACCAGGACATCGTAGCTTTGGAACAGCTGGGAACATTCTGTGCCCAGGCATGACCTGCCTGGTTGGCAGCGCTCTTGGTGTGTTCCACAAGTGCAACTTGAGTTGGTGGAAGGCCATCCACTCATAGGCGTAATTTGTGGGGGTACGAGGGGTACCCGTACCCCCCCACTTGTTGGACCGGGGGGTACTGTACCCCCACTTTTTAAACAATGCCAATCAATATTTTATTATTGTGCCTTCTCAGAGAACGCAGTCACCACCAAAAGTACGAAAATGCTTAGATACACAGGTTAACCGAGAGCCAAAATTAATGAGAATACTGGCGGGAATATGTTCAAATGGGCGCCATGCGAATAGCTAAAGTGGAGAAGAAATTGGTACCCCCACTGTTAAGACCAAAGTATTGGTACCCCCACTTTTTAGACTAAAGTTACGCCCCTGCATCCACTGATCTGCCTTTCTGTTAGAACAGCTGCTTCCGTGCCTCATTCACCTTCTCCTCACTGCTTGCACGGCAAACAATCGCCATCACTTTCGAATATGGGCAACTTGCGGCTAGGAACCAAATCAGACATTGTGAGCTCCTAGAAGAGGTGGTTCCCACTTCAAAAGATGACGCCATCCCAGATATCCAGCCAGGCCTTTCACTGAGTGTACATTCTGTTGATTGTGTTATCCTGGATGAAGCAGGTATTGTTAGGATGCTGAAGCCTGACACTGCATGCACATGGTACATGGCATCTTGTTGGTGTTAGCCATAGCAGCAGTTCAGCAGCTCAGCGTTGACGAACTATGGGTTGGCTCATCTAATTGATTGCCTCTAGCTCTCCTGGGCGGAGTCTCCCTTATTTAATTACTCACCTATATAGTCATTTACTTTTTCTCGTTTAATTTTATGATTTTTCTCACTTTCTCATTGCATTGTGTTACTGCCCGAGTACAGGCAGTCCCATCTGTTTACTTAAGTAACACTTAATCTCGACTTTGTTTGAACTGTTTTGTTTCCAAGTTGTTCTGCGCTATATAAATTGACTGGAAAATAGGTGTCCCTGGTGGCGGGAGTATTCCCTTTTGGGCCTACCTTTGTGACCAGCTTGTATAACAATTGTATTTTTGTGTTATTGTGATTATGTAATTGTGGTTACAATAAAGAATTTAATCAATCAATCAATCAATCAATCAATCAATCAATCAATCAATCAATAGACATACACACATGCATACATACGTACGCACATATAATATTACCCATAAATACAAAATAATAAAATTCGTCGAGTTACTCCAGTCTTCTGTCAATAATACAATACATACAATAATCAGTACCGTGTGCTCTTACACAGAGAACTTCAACTTATTATTATAACTATTATTATAACTAAATCTTCGTTTATTCAAACAAGTTCCCACTGACAGAACGCAATGAGGTCCAGATCACTTGGGTGCTGATTTTATATCCAATAACCGTTTTTAAAACGTCATACGAACCAGAATGTTCTTGTCTAATAGCTATTTTTATACATTTTCCAAGACTTACCAAAAAGTTTCAAGCATGACCGATTACAGGGTAGGTACATACCTAAGAACATGGTTTCAGGCATAACTAGACAATTAGGCCTATTATAACGCATTTATTAATTAAGCGACTGTCCAATGACGATGCATCAATCCCTTTAACCAAACTGTATTTTAGTCAACACAAACAACTTAGGCGCTTCAACTCAATTGCATTTAGTATGCCTATCTAAAGCTAAGCAATATATTCAGGTCACTTTATCTGAAGTTTTCTTGCATTTTGCCTTGTGAGTCATCATGTTACTGTACAGAGCAAATCGCTTGTCGCATCCCCCACAAGCAAAGGGTTTCTCGCCCGTGTGACTTCTCATATGTCCCTCAAGATTTGGCTTCCTCGGAAACCTCTTTCCACAGATATTACATTCAAATGGCTTCTCGCCAGTATGCGTACTCATGTGCTGATGCATACCTTTCACCGAAACAGTTTTACCACACACGGAACACGTCTTTCTCACTCCGCTGTGAGTGTTTAGGTGCAACTGCAACCCTATCTTCAAGCGAAATTGTTTGTCACATATCCGACATTTGAACGGCTTTTCGCCAGTGTGAATCGTCATGTGCACCCTCAATCCTTGGGGACGTAGAAACATCTTCTTGCAGATGTTGCAGATGCTGCTCTTGCACTCCTCCCTGTTGTGAATTATGGTGTGTGCGATTAAAGCATCATTACACTTGTACGACTTGTTGCAAATCTTGCAAACAAAGGGCCTTACCTGCGTATGCGTAAATTTATGACGGCGAAGACCACTCTGCCGTCGAAAGCACTTGCCACATTGATCACAGGTGAATGGCTTTTCACGCTTATGAAGCGCCATGTGCAGATCCAAGTCATACTGTAGCGAATAACGATTACCGCAAAACTCACAAGAATAACGTTTCTCTCTGTGGATGCGTTTGATATGACTAAAAACAGATTTCTTTAACTTGTACGCGTTAGCACAGTACGCACAGGCAAAAGGTTTGTGTTTATCCTTTATACGACACACGCCTAGATCGCTAACTAAAGTAGAACCAGGCGGCAGATTGGAAGACAACATGGACTCTACATGACTAAAACCTGAAGAGGATGTATTATTTGCTTGAAGAGTAGATGGCGCAGAAACTTCTCCAGTCCCTTCTGAATTATTTGATATAACCAATGTTTGTGATGTGGAGGAATATGGTGATCCCTCGGTAGATGAAACTTCGTCTTCGTATACGATACCAGACGCAATTGAAATCCGGTTTCTATTCATGGCTTTTGTCGGGTAACCTTTACCTTGAGTTTGATGAGATTTTTTTCCTTTAGTATCTGAAGTCCGAGCTTCTCGTAGCAGTAGATTCCTCTTTTCTTTGTGAGTAATCATGTGATGCAGTAAGTGTAGCTCCAGACGAAAATTTTTGTCACAAAACGAACATTTGTAATGTAATAGCTCTGTGTTTTCTGTTAAATGATAATCGTCTTGATTAAATTGTTTTATGCCTTGACTGTTGGCAAATTCGACAGGTACTTTTATTGTACTTTCCTTTAAGTCAAGAAGTTCTCCTAGCAGTAGATTCCTAATTTTTTTGTGAGTGATAATGTGATGCAGCAAGTGTTGTTCGAGTCGAAAGTTTTCGTCACATAACGAACATTTGAACGGTTTTTCACCAGTATGTGTCATCATGTGCTCCTTCAAATGATGGTGATTGCTAAACTCCTTCTTGCAGATGTTGCAAATGACGCCTTCTCTGTCCTCCGCTTTTTTGTGAACTTCTCTGTGGCTAAATAAATCGCACTTGGACTTGTACGACTTCTTGCTTGTCTTGCAAGGAAAAAGTCTCTCCTCTGTGTGCATAAAAATATGACGGCAATGATCAGTCTTAAGTCGAAAGCGCATACCACACTGATCGCAGATGAATGGCTTTTCCTGCGTATGAATCGTCGCATGCTTCTCTTCGTGTGTCTTCATGATATGCCTGTATACACCTTTCCTCCACCTGTAGTTATTACCACAGTACCCACATGCATAAGGTTTCTCTCTGTCGTTTGTGTGAAACGCGCCTCTGTCACTAAGTAGAGTAGATCCAGGTGGCAGTTTCGAAGAAACCATCGTCCCTGCATTACTAAAACCTGAAGACAATGTACCTTGGTTATTATTTGCTTGAAAAGTAGATGTTGCAGGAACTTCTTCAGCTGCCTCTGAATTATTTGATGAAATCAACGTTTGTGCTGTGCTAGAACATCGCGATCCCTCTGGAGATGAAACTTCGTCTTCGTATACAATACCAGATGCAGGAGAAGTCAGCTTTGTATTCACGAGTTTTGTCGCGTAACCTTTACCTTGAGTTTGATTAGACTTTGTTTTCGTAGTACTTGAAGTTCGTGGTTCTCTCAGAATCGCCACTTTACTGTGTGGTACAACTTTATTGTATACGTTTTCAGAAGATCTTTTGAAAGCACTCACAAGTCCCCTATTCGTACAGCCAAGTGGAGAGTCAGCATCTGCTGTTGCTAATCCATTTGACGACGCTGGAAAGCTAGGTTTCGTCTGGATTTGACTGTCTTCCAGCTGAAAGGGAAGAATGTTACTTTCCACAAGGCCTGTATTGTCTGGTAATTGCTCTACAAGAGTAGTACAATTAACTGAAGATAAGATACAATCTTCAATTATCTTCTCTTCTGTTCTACTATTGTCTTGATTAAATTGTTTTATGCCTTGACTGGTGGCTAACGGGTCAGGTACTTTTATTTTACTGAATCCTTTACCTCTTTCAGCAGAGTCGTCTTTTTGGAGCGCAGTAGAAAGTCTATGCTCAGGTTTAACATTCTGTGTTTTCTTTTGCGTTGTGTTTTCTCGTAAACGATAATCGCTCTGTTTCTTTCTGCTTTCTGGGAAGAAAACAACGACCAATGGAACATTCAAATGTTCTTGCTCTTCTGTATTTGCACATGTCGCTGCTGAATGGGATGCTGAAAAGTAAAAACATTTAAAAGTAAAAGCTAAGACCTGTTTATATGCCCTTGTAGAAACAGTGAAAGGCCTTAAGGTAAAGGAACACACTGTGTTTTCAATCATCGTTTCAATCAACTGTGTTTTCAAACACCGTGGTCATTGTTTTCTTTTCAGAAAGCAAAGAGAAACAACGCGATTATCATTTACGAGAAAGCAGAGCGTAAAAGAAAACGCAGATTGTTCACACAGAGCATTCCTTGTGAACACTTACTTATATGCCTCTGCAGAAACACTCCAAGGCATTAAAGGTAAAGTAAACACAGTTAATGATAAGCCTTTATAGAAACGCTAAAAGGCATAAAGGTAAAGCAAACACGCTTCCTTATGCCTTTATAGAAACACTCAAAGACTACGGTAAAACAAACACTCAAAGGCATTAAAGTCAAGGAAATGTACTTCCGTATGTGATTACCTTACATGCCTTTATACTAAGTTTATAGAGACACTGAAACGCATTAGGGTAAAGGAAATAATTTCGTTATATGCCTTTGTACAAACACTCAAAGGCATTAAAGTTAAGCAAAGACACTTCCTTCTATGCCCTTGTAGGACACTCAAAGGCCCTAAAGTAAAGGAAACGCATTTCCTTATAATATGCCTTTGTGGAAACACTCAATGGCATTAAAGTAAGTAAGGAAACACACTTCCTTCTATGCCCTTGTAGAGACACTCAAAGGCACTAAGGTAAAGGAAACACATTTCCTTATATGCATTTGTAGAAACACTCAAAGGCATTAAAGTAAGTAAGGAACACATTTCCTTAAATGCCTTTCTAGAAACACTCAAAGGCATTAAGGTAAATACACTTCCTTATATGCCTCTACAGAAACTTCTCAGAAGACGGTAACATTTGTGTATACATGCCCTTGTAGAAACTTCTAGAAGAAGGGACCATTTTCAGCTATATACCAAAACTTTGACAGAAAGGTCAAGAATTAACAGGCAAGTTCGTCGGTAACAAAGCACACAGCAGGGAACAAATTTAACTTCTCTTGATGTAATAACTATTGAATACTTTTGCGAAAAAAAACAAGGTTTCTGGCAACATAGAACTTTCAAAAATACAATTAAATATGGAAATTTGGCAGATGAAACAAGTTTTGGTAAGTCTGTTTAAAAAAGTGTGATCGGAGCGAAATGCGCGTGGTGCTACCAAAACGTGCCATCATAGCATTTTCGGTTTTCCTGTACATAAATGTCTGTGCATTTAATTGTTGTAACATCATAGCGATTACAAAATTAATCATTGCAATCGGACAGTAATAATAATAATAATAATAATAATAATAATAATAATAATAATAATAATAATAACAAAGCTAAGCACACAAATTTCCTTGCTTCGTGAGTCTAGGCCACAGTGGAAGTCCTGGGAATGAAGAACTTAAGCAGACGAAAATGTGACTCTAAGAAAAATTAAAATATAATTGGATTGCAAATGTCAAAAGTAATACTGGTAGAAATGTGATTTCCACCATACATGGCTTACTAATCTACTCTCCCTACCAAAATATGTAGATACACTACCTCGACCCTTTCGTATTTTCGGATCATTATTTCGATGTTGCTTTTCCCTGAAATAATTTTAAAAAAACGCAACATATAGCTCATGGTTCTCAAAATATTGTATATGAATTAAAGCAGTCTGATTTAAGAATTTTTAGATGGAAAAGTGTTCAAGTTGAGCATTGCCGTAACTGGAAAGAGTATTGCTGACATTGGTAAAATTTATAAAAGAAAATTTTATAATCAGCAACCCAGGATGAGAATGGCTACCGTGTAGGTGAGAAAGAAGTAGAATGCTCTAGGATTCTAAATAGAACAGAACAACCATGAAAACAAGAATTATGTTTAAGATGCCAGTGATAGTAGAAATATATCAAAATAATATATACCCAGTTGGATGGCAGCTGTTCTCTTTTGCTCCCTAAAATGCACAATACAGAACTGGATTCTAATTAATTTTTATTGACAACATTATTGGTAAAATTTGTTTTGCTTATCTTTCGTTTCTCTAGAACAAGCAACAAGATAGAAAGCATTGGTCAATCGGTAGTACACCTGGTCTGTAATCCAACAATTGTGAGTTAGAGCCTACTTAGTTGATGCCACATAACAACCCAAGGAAAGTTGTTTGCCCACACGTTCCTCTGTCACTAAGAAGAAGAATTGGAAAGTAAATGGCAATTCCTCCAATGCATTGGTTTGTGTTCAGGATCCTGGGATTAGTGCATTACCATTTTAAGGGCTAAACAACAGGAAATAAGTATCTCCAGTATTTCTCACTTGTTGCCCTGGTAGCTAAACTTTATTTAGTTACAAGAACTCTCGAACTGGTGTAGAAATAGAATGCTCGTCTCGCAAGCAAAATACTAAAAGCAGGGAGCAAGTATGGAAGCAATTATTATTGCTACAACTGACACAGATGCATCCATCAATAAGTAAAAGTAATTAAGAATATTAATTTACTTGTTAGTGAGCACAAACTGTAGTATAATAGCTTTGGTTTACTTACTGGTGTACGTGTTTTGTTAGTTGCAGCAATAATTGCTTCCATACTTCCTTTCTGTTTTTAGTATTTTGCTCGTGAGACGAGCATTCTATTTCTACACCAGTCTGGGAGTTCTTATACTTAAATCAAAGCTATTACATTACAGTTTGTGCGTGCTAACAAGTAAATACATATACAAGCACAAAGAATTAAATAACAGATTTGTACAAGAATGCAGCAACAAACTTAAACAAATACCTGCATACTCATTTCTGTCACTCTATTTTCACAGCAATCTGGTATAAGTTCTATCATAACCATTCAGAAGCCAAAAGATTATACAATAACCACATTATTTAGTGCTGATATCACATCTAAGTGAACTGGCATCAACTTTAGTTACTGAATATGCAGATGGCCTTTTGTAAATGTCGCCTGTTGTTGCTACTTTAGTAACAGATTTTACCTTCAACCTTTAAAGCACTTTCACTAATAGCTGAACAAAAATTGCAAAACCTTTCAGCATAGCAATAGCGTGCAATGTGAAAAAAGTGCGGGTAGGCCTACGGAAGTCAGCTGTCTGACACTTCTGGCCCATTACTAAAAACAACCACAATAAACATGTTTGACACCGGAATATAAAAATGTCGTAATCATCAGTGAGAAAATTTTGATTATTTTATTAAAGCACAGTGTAAATGGAAATCTCCTAAATTCTCAGCGCTACTCAACGCTACCCAATGTCAGCGTGAGGGAGCCCACCGTATATTACTCCTGTACTTAGGCGCTATATGAAAATGAAAGCGAAAGAACAAGGTTGACTGGTCGGGTGTCGGTGATATATCGGAGAGGTTAAATGCGAGCAATCTGTATCTCGCTAACTGCTTTTTACATAAATGACCACAGTCACAACATATCACAGACTACAGGTTTCTTATTTTCATTCTAAAATCTAGAATAATTAGTTTACAAAATGTCACAGAAAGAGAAATTCATCTAACCATCTGCGGGAATGTCAAGAAGTTACGACAAAACTTAGACGCTGACATCGTTTCGCAACCAGAATAAAAAGACTAACAATCCGTAATTATCAACTAATTTTAGAATGTTAAACAGCTCCACGCAGAACTATAAAATCTAATTCTAATTTTCCGATGGAAAAGAGCCCTGAGCTGCACATAGTCCACATAATATGAAAACATTGCTGTGTCCCAACAGCCAATCATTTTACAGATAACTAGGCCAGTTTAACCTCAGCGAATCATTTTATTTCGACTTGAGTCCACGCGCCTGACCTGAGAAATGATACGGGCCACATGATTCGTCGGTTGATGGCATCTACTGGTCTACTAGTGTGGTCGAATTAGCTCATTATTTCTAAATACCTAGGCAAAATATTCGTACAGCCAGTTTTTAAAGAAATCAATAGAGAAATGTTTAATAATATCTCATGTGAAAAATCCTAGTCCTGTGCCACAGGGGGAGTAAAATCTTTACTTTCAATCTGGGAACTTTATTGACATTTGGCTTAGAAATAATGTTGGAAAATACCGTATCACGCGCAGTAATGCGGTCGATTTTTTGTTGGAAGTTATTCGGCTGGATTATATTTTCTAGCCGCTGCACAGAAAATTGCCGTGTATTTCCATGTTGCTGTCATCCAAGAATTAAATTCAACAACAAAATTTAAATTTAAAATAAGTAATCGATCGTCATAATAATATATGGTAAGGTTTTCTTTCCGATTTACTTGGAGAATAACTGTAGGGCCTACTATACGTTCCCAAAACCTATATCTCGACAGCAACCTCTGAAAATTAACAACACACACCCTACACTCATAGGACTACTCACTAGGCCTACTCAGTACAGTGAGTACACCATTGATATGTATTAATAGTTACTGGATAGCTAATGGGCTCTAAAAGTTCGGTTATCGCTCAGTCCATTGATATGTATTAAGAGTTACTATTAATACATATCCTCCCTGACCATAGACATCAACGATCTCTATTAATAGCTACACATCAGCGATCGACATGGTGGTGCAGACAAGACGACAGGAGGCTTGTTGAAGTCCGTTCTTTAACTTGTAGTCTAACTATTCAAAGGACTTAATTACGAAATCCATTCTAACTAAAATTTCGATATATCGTAAAATGTAAAGCATTATATAATTTCGCTGCTTATTATACGTATCAAAATGGTTAGCTCGTGTTGTGCTATCGGCTGCACAAATAAAGTTGGATCGTACAGTTGTGGGAGGAAACTTTTCACAGGTACGCAGCTAAAACACACTAGTTTGTGTAAATCTTAGTTCTGTAATAACACAAATGATTGCATATATGGCTGTAATAACACAAATGATTGCATATATGGCACCACGGTTACTTTAAACCCTTTACCCAAAAATGTCTACCTGTAGATCATTACCCTTGCCTAGTGAGTTTTATAAGTTTGGGGCTGCATAACAAACTCGCCACAAAAGACTATGTCATGCTAAATTAACTATTCAGTAGTGCGAAGATTTTTCTTGGTAAGCAATTCTACAGTTAGAATAAAGGTTATTGTGTATAGTCAAAGTTCTCTTGTTGGCTGCATTCTAGTGATATTAGCATTCTTTAACAAAAATTGTGATAGTATAGAGAGATTATAAGCAAACAGTTGTGCAGATTTTGGAGAAAACGAAAACCTAGCAGCACAAACCTCATCATTTTATCCCGGTTGCAAAAGCAATGACTCGGAATGTAAACTTTATTGTATTTTTGCTGTACCCCATTATAATGATAAAGTATCGACAATTGTGATCAAGCAACCGTGCATTTGAACATGAATATAGTCTCTAATTTAACACACAAAATATTTGTGGTATTATAGGGTGAGATAGTGTTTGCTGTAAACACTAGATATTGTACTTCAGGATTTCATGGCACACTATCAGAAATAATAGTATAGCTGTAGTAACGAAACATGACTATGGCATATTTTGTTTGTTTAGGTTTCCTGCTGAGGAGATGCGACGATCAGCCTGGGTGAAAGCAGTGAATCGCATTGACCCAAACAAACACAACATTTGGAATCCTAGTACAACTGCTGTGTTGTGCTCTGAGCACTTCATGATGGATGATTTTCTGTTCTATCATGGAGCAACAGTGTTGAAGAAAGATGCAGTTCCATCAAAGTTCAGTTTCCCACAATGCGAGGTATGAAATCTGTAAGAATTAAAATCTCAGGAAACAAAGCCAGCCTCTTAAGTGCCAGTATATTATAAATACTGGGTCGTATTTGGTGTCAGTATGCGGTACCAGCAACAATTGCACGAATTACATTGCACGAATTACATTGCACGAAAATTGCTGATAAAGTTGAGAAAGAGTTGCATTCGTGTGTTAGTGGTGCAGTGATCATGGTAAGAAGAAATACAAATAATGCATTTTACCCAGGGTTAAAAACAATTTGTATAAATAAACACTAGGGTATTTATAAGAAATTTTACAGTAACCTGTATAATAAATCAGAGCAACAGGAGCAGTATTCTCATGTTTTCACATCATGTTTATCTATCCCCTGTTCAAAATTTTAACATAGTACTTCTGAGCTTCTTCTCTTGACTCTGACATTTTGCCAATCAGTCTTATATATGTTATAATGCTGCTTTAGAAGGTACAGACTGGAGTCGAGACATATCTTTGGATAGGCGTTTGAATTGATTTATAATTGGCTTTAAATTAATGGTTTTCAGGCTATCATTTACTGCGCACGTGAGTGAAAGCTAGTTAAAACGCTACTGTCCCGTTGTGCTGTGAAGCTGATTCTTTATAAGTTTCAGTTTTGAAAATGAACATTCTCCTGTACAGTTGGTCCTCGATACCAAGGTCTTGGTCTCAAGTGCACTTGAGTTCATTTTTAAAAGTCTTGGTCTTGGCATCCTTGCAATCATAGCTAAGAAGTTTCACTTGTGCCACCAGTGGAGGTCATGAACACATTATTTTTTTTGTTTTCTTTTGCATAGGCTATGAAAGCGCTCGGGCACTCATCAAAGACCAGCACAGCTGCGATGGCTTCAGTTCCTTTTGCTTCAAGTTCTACCGAGTTTCCAGTTCAGCCTTCTTTTATCTGTAAAGAGCACTCGTATGCCATACTGGCCAGCCCTCGGACGTTGAAGCGTAAAAGTGAGCCTCTTGAAGAAAGACTGGTTACAATGAAACAGGCTCTGTACAATGCGGAACATCGAGAAAGTCGAGCCAAATCAAAGGTTCTGCATATTTTAGAGGAACTAGCTGCAAAGCGCAGTTATGTGTTACTACCAAGTATACTGTTAGTTACCATTTACATGAAATAATTGTGATTTATTGCACAGTGTTTAATGAAAACTTCAGATTTTCTGCTACTCTTTTGTTATCACTAAGTATTCTGTTAAATAGTTATAGTTTATGTGAAACAGTGAATTTTTGTACTCAATGTCCAATGTTTAACTAAATATTGCTCACAAGAAGTCAAAAAACAACAAGCTAGTTAAACAAGTTTACAACTAAATCAGTTACAGCAATGTTAGTGAATATATAATTGGTAATTAAAATGGCTGAAAGACTGGAAATCATAAAGTCATTTGAAACATTTTGTCTTTGCAGTATTACTGATTCTTGAACAAAATAGCTTTTGTTAATGAGTGACGAACAGAAGAACACTGTAGACTTTGGTTTTTTAAATTAACCGCATGGAATCGGCGCAGTTTAAGGAAAACCCTACAGATATTACGAACAAGATCAGTGTAATGACTTTCAATACCATAAAGTGTGTCACAGAAGTGATGACTCAAATCACTGAACAAATTGTCGGGAATGTTTTCTAACACTTTTGCTTCCAAGGCTTTTCCCCATTGATCCTGCTTCGACACATGATGGAAATCAGCATTGGATCTCAAAACCTTTTCAGCATGTTCTACAACTTTCACAAGACTAGTTGAGGGTGTCACAAGTCCTCCATTGTTCTTTATTTCCAGCAGACTGTTTGTTTTGGGTCCTGCCTTTTCAACTAGTGCTGATAAGCAATCACCACATGAAATTGTTGCTGACAGTCTGCGAACAATCCAACCGGCTATATATGACAAAATGTTGGTAACTAATGGTGACAGCTTTGTTAAAGTGCCTGGATTGCTATCGATTCTTCTCATCCACTTTCTTATCGTACTTTCGGCAGGTAGTTTTAAGTTTTTACGACAAAATGCATATGCTTTTGGACTGTAAAACTGTAGCGTTGTTGCAAACTGACGCTGTTCTTCTGTATATTTCCAATTGCATTTGAAATATTGTAATAACTAATGTGTCAATTTAATTTAATTTAATGTTCTTAGTTGAATGAATAAAGAAAGAAATATTTTAATAACTAATGTGTCTATTTTTATTTTATTTAATGTTCTTAGTTGAATAAAGAAAGAAAAAAATTATCAACAGTTATCAGTCACCTCACTATCTATAAAAAAAATCATGAATATAAAGACACTGTTTAAGATGATGACAAAGTGCAGGTCAGTTGAGCAATGCTTGATATGGTTACTGGTTAGTGCTTGGATTGCAACCATCCATACAATACTATCTCATATGGGTCAGTTGACTCGTCATCTATCTGGTTCAGTAAATTATTATTAATAAAGCACTTGTATTCCATGTTGCTGGATTGCTTGGGCTTCTGCCAAAAGATACTTCAACCTCAAGAGGAAAGGCCATAAAAACACGTAATAATGAAGTTAATTTTGCATAAATCAGAGGTGGCAAACCTTTTTTAAGGTGCATGCCAAAATACTGCTAAATCATTTTTTTAAATACCGTCGCGTGCCCTTCGGAATATTGCACAGTATATAATTATTTTTCTCATATAGATTTTAGCTAACAAAACGTAAGAAAAATAAATTAAAGACGTTATTTCAAAGACTGTCTTTGAATGGTGTTAAAATAACGTCCACTTTGGGCACACGTGCCATAGGTTCGCCATCCCTGAGATAAATATTTGTTCACACATGATCGGTAAAGGCCAGTCAGTGCCGTGTCCGGTGAGACTACAATAACATTATTATTAATATTCTTTATTGTAAAACCAAAAGCGAACTGCACATTGGTGAACAAGTAAAGAAAAAATATAAAACATTGAAATAATAAGAAGATACTAATATTTGAAAAAATCAAATATTGTTTTCCGCAATACAAAAGTTCTACAAACTTAGCTTTAACATTAATTACAAAATGGTTATATACGCGGCAATGCACAATTCAGTGCATGTTAAACATGATGTTTTGCTCTGCACATGCAATTGTTTATTGCTTTAAAAATAATTATTCGTTGATAGAAACCCAAATGCATTTGTTGTGTAAACATAACCTTATACGCCTTTGCCGCTAGGGGCACCACGCTCCATAAACGCCATAACACGACGTTATACATTTTTGTCGCTAGAGGCGTTATGCTCCATGGACGCCATAACCAGTCACATAAGGACTTTTCAGTCTTTTATATTAATAAGTCATAATCCCTGACCGGAAGTCCACGAAGCCACGCCTGATTCGCCGTCGGGCATAGGCCAATGACTGAAGCTTTATCAATCCAGTACTATTTATACATATCAATGGAGTACACCACCTAGCATCCGTTCCAGAAACCCATATCTCGACGGTAACCTTTGAAAATGCCCATTACATTGCATTGATGCCATTGAACTATCCTGGTATGCAACTGAAACTTCACGAATATGTAAATGGCAATTATGACATACTCATGGACCCCATCCTAAACCAAATAAACTTAAACAACACACACTACACCCATGGGCGTAACTTTGGTCTAAAAGTGGGGGTACCATTTTTTACATACACGAAGGAAGACGGAGACCAATCTCTGGGAAGGCTCAATAATAAAATATTGATTGGCACTGTTTAAAAAGTGGGAGGGAGTACGGTACCCCTCCATCAGTCCAAAAAGTTTGGGGTACGATGCCCCTAATCAAAAAGTGGGGTACAGGTACCCTCGTACCCCACAAATTACGCCCGTGACTACACCCATAGGACTACCCAAAGCACTCACCCTCTAGGGGTCATCGATATATTATGTACGGAAAAATCCGGGAAAAATTGGACTCCCCTCCCCCTGTACGCTAGCGTACTTTCTTCCACACCCCTGCGTACGTACGCTTGACACATACCCCCCCAGACCAGCTGCAGAAAGTGTCCAGGCAGCGACTGTCTGCACTTTAGGCCAGATTGAAGGATGAGTTAGGGCCAATATAGACAAATTATATAGGTGTCTCGTTCACAGCACAGAAGTAACTGCACATGGCTTTTATATAATGCATGCCATCGGACGACTATAGGACAATACAGAGTTAATGTGGACGTCATAATTAGACATTTATTTTGCGTATGTACACATTTTGTCCCCCCCCCGTCCGCACCCGTACGCAAAATCGCCTAAATCCGACCCCCCTCATTGCGTACGTAATATGTGGATGGCCTATCGGTTTCAGAAACCAGTACCTCGACAGCAACCTCTGAAAATTCACCCATAGGATTAGGCCTACAGAGTACACGTACCCAGTGTCCATTCCAGAAACCCATATCTCGCTTTTATTGCGAAGTACCAGTTTATTACCAGGATGGTAAAATTAGGCAATGCAGTATGACTTGAAATTTGAAAGGTTGCTGTCGAGATATTACTCATTCATTCATGCAAGAATTTATATAGCGCCCTGCATGTGTCTACTCAGGAGCACCTACTCCCGACCCAGCCCCATGTAAGAGAGTCTTAAGATTGTAATTAAACGTATGAGAAAAACCGTAGGCATCAAGGGCAGATCAAGAGTGAACCCATTCTAGACTGAAGGACCAACAACAGAATTAGCAAGATGCTGCCTGATATAGAGGTTCGTGCGTAGTGTACAAGAAGCTCACCCTCCACGGAGGCCAGAGAGAGCAAAGGCCCCACACATTCAAGGTGGAACGACAAATTAAGCTCCCCCAGATAAGCGGGGCCGAGCCTAAAAGGCATGCGGCACTACACATGGGCGGATACCCTGCAGATAATTCACTTCGGGAGAGGAAGCCAGTGTAGGACTTCGCGCATGTAAGTAACCAGGAACGTGGCCAAACCTTGGAATGCACCAGCTAGGCGCGATGCCAAATGAAGAAACTTCTGCCGCACCCTATCTGCAACGCCGGAAGACCAACATAGGGCGAGCAGCAGTAGTCAATTCGAGTAATGATAAAGGAATGGATGAGGGTGGTAGTAGCACTACGAGTGATGGAACGGGAGACAACACGTAACTGGTGTAGCTGGTAATAACAATCATGGCAAAGCTGGTGAATGTGTTGGGCAAAGGCGAGTTCCTGATCCAACGTGACACCAAGGTCTGAAAAAAATGGTCGAGAAGATGAAATGTGGGAACTCAGTGGCAAGAACACCCAGGTCGATCTTAGCAAGATGCTGACACGCCGCGTGCACCCAACCAGATTAATACTGGTTCTTGGATGGGTTAAGCCATGAGCGATTTGTTGACGTCCAGGCCACCTAAGTATCCATAGCCCGGCTCATGACTCGTACTGCAGCAACAGCATCTGGTGCCGGGCAGTGCAGGTAAGCCTGGGCATCGTCTGCATGTGACTGACTCAGTACAGCTCAGCATGGGCAACAAAAAGTGAGCCTAGGTCAGCCGTGTAGATAATGTAGAGAAGGTGGCAAAGAACGGAGCTCTGAGGCAGGCCGAACAGGGCAGGCACCCAGGAGAACCTAGTAGGCCCATGGACCTAGCAGAAAGAACGCTCGTGCAGAAAAGTAACCAGCCATCCAAGGAAGTTACCAGAGAGACCAAAAGAAAGAGCCAGTTGAGAAGATTATCTTAACGGATACAGAGGATCTTAACGGAGAAAGATTCCAGGAAATCTTCAGCCGTGAGGGATGGAGCATTAGTTTTGTGCCCAGCTTGACCACGTCCTTGAAGCAGCCCGCAGCCTTCTAGGTTTCCCGGCATGGAGAGCAGTATTTGAGACCCAGTAATCCAGTATATCCGTTCCTTCTCCCTATATCGCCTGTGCATCCGAAGGACGTATTGCACTCGGTTGGAACGATCAACGGGTGACTTAGTGCGCCTGTAATATAATGTCTTTCAAGACGGGGGCAGGTCTGACGACGAAGGGAACAGCATTCTCCATCGAACCAAGGCGAGAAGGAGCAGCGGCGCACTGTGACCAGGCGCAACAACAGGAGATTGTCGATGAGGTCGACCACAACTGTTTCATAGGTAGCCTAGATATCAGTGACCGGCGACCCCATCAGGGTGGATAGGTCAGCAATGAGAGATGCTGAAAAGCGACACCTAGAAGACCTCCCGATCCAGATTCCTCTACCAACGAACCTATCTGATAGAGTAAGTCTGTCGTGGAGAATGGTAGCGATGACTAGGTCATGGTCGGAGGACGGATATTCAGGTCAGTCTGCGCACAATCATCGCGGGTTGAAATGCATCGAGCAAGCCTCCACACCGATGAGTCGATCCAGCGACGTGTTGAGCCACTTCAAACTGCTCAATGACAGCATGGGAAAGCAAGAAAATCCTGAGCCGAGCCAAATCGGTGTTCACACGCCATAGCGCCCCGTATCCACATGATACCGGTTTCTGGAACAGATTCCGGGTGGGTGTACTAAGTAGTCCTTTGGGTGTAGTCACTGTAGTGTGTGTTGTTCGAGTTTCTTTAGTTTAGGATGGGGATGAGTATGTCATTTATATTTGCGAAGTTTCAGTTTCTTACCAGGAAAGGTCAATGTCATCAATGCAATAGAATGGGAATTTCAAAGGTTGCCGTCGAGATACGGGTTTCTGGAACGGATATTGGGTGGATGTACTGAGTAATCGTATGGGTGTAGTGTATGTTGTTTAAGTTTCTTTGGTTTGTGATGGAGATAATTATGTCATTTTTGCTCGCGATCTTTCAGTTTCTTACCATGAACGGTCAATGCAATAGAATGGGAATTTCAAAGGTTGCCGTCGAGATATGGGTTTCTGGAACGGATATTGGGTGTGTACTGAGTGGCACTATGGGTGTAGAGTACATTATTTAAGTTTCTTTGGTTTTAGTAACTCACTGAAACGCAAACAAGACGAACTGACATATAATACTGAAGCCTGCACAACCGTTACACATGTTTTTAGTACCTTCAGTCGACTGCGTCAAACATTGGCAATAAAATAAATTCCCATTGACTCAGGACTCAGGACTTTTTTTCTGTGGTTCAGTAACTATTCCTGAGCAGATAAAACCCAAAAAGTCTTTTGTCCCTATTTTGGCAAGGTCAAAGGTCTTCACAACCATACGGTTATATCTATTAATAGAGGTCGTTGCAAAGATGTTAATAGGTGAGGCTCACCTATTAACATCTTTGGAGCCTCACCTATTAACATCTTTGGGTCGTTGTCTGTATCGAGGTTTCTGCCGATGCTTTAGCGCAATTCTTGAAATCAGACCAAAGACAGGCCACAGGTAGGGGTTTGTTTTGGGGGACCTTTGCTGATGCCAGCGATTTTTTTTGTGAAAATGATTAATTGCAGATATTTATATAGCGCCAGGTTGCCTGAAACGTAGGCGATTGTGCCTGCTACCACAGTGTAAATAATTACACAGTACGTCGACTCTCATTGCTGGCTGTTGACAAGTTTTTCTGGTCACGTGATTACGTCACGTGATTACGACGCCACCTTGAAAAATAGCTTTTGAATTATATATTTAAGCTGAAATTAACGTTGAAAATGATATTGTTAATTCTAATGAAGTCCTAAATGTTGTTGTAACGTTTAAAAAATATTTTATTTGATGGATTGCGGTATATCGGCGTGTAGTCCTCAGTGTTGTTTTTAACGTTTAAAAAATATTTGATGTGATTGTTTCCGGTGTATTGGCATGGCAAACGGTCTCTTTCAAGATGGTGGACGACAGTGGGCGGGGCTTAGGTATTTATAATATCGTTACAGTGGGCGGGGCTTAGTTATTTATAATGTCACACATTCTAACTGCATCAGCGGCGACGAGTCGATGTACTGTGTAATTATTTATACTGTGCTGCTACTGTGTTGATATTGATTAAAAGTTTTAGCGCGCTTTGCGGCGACTACTAGGCCTACCTAATACGATTCAATGTAAGGAGGTATTTATTTAGGTTGATAGGTTTAATTCTGATTCGTTTACTACCAATCTGAATATAGATGGTTTCATAGAACATTAACTTTCAATCGTCGACTTTTATGCGGTCTTACATCTACCGAATCGGTCTGCTTCAAAGTGGTCTTAACGACACGACACTGGGTGTGCCAGTTAATGTTCTCAGTTGAGCGAATCGCCAAACCTTATTCTCCTTTCTGCCTAACTTCCGAAAGCTGCTAAAGTGCCTTAGTGTTTTGTTAGTGTCTTGTGCTATGCATAGTTGTAGGCTACGCTTCTGACTACTTACTCATACACCTTAGCAATGCAACAGGTACACTAATTCGCATGAAGGAATAAATGGCTACCAATAGGCCCTATATCACAGCACTCCGCATGCCCGGTTATAAAATGAGTAATATGTAAAGTTGCGTTCTTTTATCCATACATACAAAAGATATACGCATGCATAGGCAATGACATGTAGGCCTACACAGGGGCGCCCGCAGGCGGACGCACTGGACGCACGTGCATCCACCCACCAAATCAAATCCACACAGGGAATAGGCATCGCATCGATATTTTTGGTAAAAGACAATACGTATATACGGCATGTTCAAGCATTAGATGTTATCTAAATAGAACTTTTTCTAATGAGTCACTCTGGGTATTTTCAGTGTATGATTACGAGCTGCGGACAGAGGACGGGAAGGATGGGAGGGGGCGTGAGGAGTGTGCGTCCAATTTTATTTGGGGTGTGCGTCCAATTTTTTTAAGCCTGCGGGCGCCCCTGGGCCTACAAATAATATGTAGGCCTACATACATGCATATATTGTACAATATAAACACATATGTAAACGGAGACACGTTTAAACCACATTATGCTGTTTGAGTCAAATTGGTTCGTGACACTGAAAAGCACTTGTGTAATAAGATGCTCCGGTAATTGTTATTTTGCATTTCATTTTAGTTGCACCAGGCCTTCATCACAGTTTTTTTTACAATGATTACATTATATTGCTTCGTATTATTCGTAGGGGCCTAATCTTTCAAAATCAGTGCTCGTTAAAGATTTTTCATTTGCAGTTTGAATTTTTCTTACGAACTGATTAGGCCTACACTTTACTGCGTGTAAATCATCGTAAATTAGGCGAATAAATGAAGTCAGTTAATGAGGCGAATTTAATACTCATATCAAACGACTCAGAATTTCATATTCAAAGAAAAAAAGTAAAGTAGCCCTAAATGTTTTTTTAAATTCACGTTTATTGCATCACACTGAATCATTAGATAGTTTATTGCATTTTGAAGGAAGTTCTTAATTTGCACACCGATTTTTAATACACTTAAGAACTTAATGTCCATTTAAAATGTTTAGACCGTACACGGTGTCTGAATATAGCATGGCAAAATAGAAAACCGAATAAATGTGAATTAATGCGAAACCTATGCTCCAATAAAAGGACAAATGATATTCATAACTAAATAAAAACTCCACTGGAATGCTAATTCTGTTCATATCCAACTGCATGTTGTATCACACTTGATCACTAAAGTCAATTTGCAACATGCATTGCGTTTTCACAATTAGTCCTGGTAAAGAAGCATTCCTATGAACGACGTATGTAGACCACTGTTGGAACTGTAAGCCGTTGTACCTGCATAGACCCTTAGCTGATCATTCTTCAAAAGCAACACGACCATTCCGTGTCCAATGGTATCGAGACCATTGTGATCTGTAGCTGTACGAGTGAGACCAAAGAGTGACTCGTCATTCTTCATCACAGACAGAGATAATGGCTTCCCTTGACCAACTCCACCGCTTACGTAGACGTAATAGTAACCGCTGACTGGAATCTCGACGACACTGTTTTCCACCTTGAAGTTTACCTCTTCACGTACCAGCCAAAGGTCGTAAGTGATTGTTCCAGGGCTTGTTAAGTCCCTTGTCCGATATCCAGCCCAGGATACGGATGTTCCTGCCTTAATTTCGTAAGGGAAAGCGGTGAACGAGATCAGATTAGATCCAGATACCACTTCTCCATCAACCAGTATCATTCGAGCATCGCTGGTGCAAGGTACAAGCACTGTTCTTGCGAGTGTGGTAGTACCAGTTGTGCGAGTGTTTTGTCTTGTCATCTCAAACGTGTAGTCCATTCCACTGATCACCAGCTGAACGGTAGCTGTTCTTCCAGCTGACACTCCGACCGACATACTGAAGAAGTAAGCAGTTGCTCCTGAACCACATGTATAAGCAGTGGTTACAGCGTTGTAGAGACGGATTGGCGACGTCGGGTTGACCAAAGGACTTAAGAAAGGTAAGGCCCCATACGCAGACGAGGGTCTAGCACCAAAAGCGCACAGCAGTTGATTGTCATACTTCATCGTATTCGTGATACTAAACATCGACCAACTCGTCTCTTTTTGGGCCTCGCTGCTGTAAGCCCCGCCGCCATTTTGACTAATTGAAACTGTGACAATCCTGCTCACTGACAACACTCCACCGCGACATCCACTGTCAACTCCGTTCTGTGCCGTTGACATCCAGTCGAAACTAAGGGCAGGATAGGCACCCCTCGTTCTCAGCTGAACAGTCGTTGAGTCAAGAACTCCGGCGCAGATTTCCGTGTAAACAAATTGTGAAATAGAAATCAGGCTGCTACGAAAACTGTTATTGGAGAAGTTGTAGCGTGATGGACGATTGGCAAGAGCTCCGTCGAGATGCAGTGGACTTCTAACACCAGTCTGACTCTTCTCAAGATAGACACCAAAGGCACCTTCGTTCGCTGCAAAAATAATCATATTTGCTTGTAGTATTACAAAGTTACTGGATGTAGCCTGATAATTTAAAGATAGTACTGCACTAGCATACACCTCGATTGCTCTCAAAAGTAATCTCTGTTATGCTAATTAAATAGCAATAAGATTCATGCTAATGTTAGTTAATTATATGTTTAATCGCGTATAATTAGTAAATGCTATCATTATTTAACCTATTTTTTAATAAATACCTTGGCCTGGATCCGGTTTCGCTGTCATAGCAGTTGACATGGTCGTAGCCGTGAAGGTCTTGGTAGGGCTTGGGGTTGAAGACGTAGTTGTAGTTTTAGTAGTTGGCGTGGGCGTGGATGTAGTTGTCGTGGTTGGAGTTGAATACGTAGTTGAAGTTTTAATAGTTGGCGTGGTTGTGGATGTGGTTGTCGTGGTTGGAGTTGAATACGTAGTTGAAGTTTTAGTAGTTGACGTGGTTGTGGACGTAGTTGGCGTAGTAGGACTTGGTGTTGAAGACGTAGCTGAAGTTTTAGGGGTTGACGTGGTTGTGGATGTGGTTGGCGTAGTAGGGCTTGGGGTTGAAGCCGGAGTTGAAGCTCTAGTCGTCGGTGATGTGGTCGTTTGTGGTGTGGAAATAGTTGTTGTTGTTGCTGTAGACGTTGTTGAAGTGTTTGCTGTTGTCGTTGTTGTCGATTTGGTAGTTATTGTTGATGGTGGAGTTGTACTAGTAGTTGTCGATGATGTTGTGCTCGTTGTTGTCGACCTTGTGGGTGTTGGACCGTTGATATTGATACACTCCTGATTCACGCACATCTAGTAACACAGGCAGATAGTTCAATTGTAAGAACTAGAATATGACTCCACACAGACAGATGGATTGACATATGGACAATGTGATCGATATATTGCATTGTATTTCAAAATGTATAAAGCGCCCTTACCCAGTACCCACCAATCAGAGGCGCTACCAGTTTAAAGTCCTTAGGAATAAAGGCAAGCTTTAATACAACGAAAAGCTGTGGCAGGACCTCCAGATGGTACTGCAGTCCGGACCGAAGGAGGAAGCTGATTCCACAATGAAGAGCCAATACTAACAATGGAACGAGACTGGGCCATTGCCGTTCTCACTCGGGGAACAAATGAGTCAAGTCGATCAGAGGAACGAATTGGGCGAAGAGAGCCAGCTGAAGCAGGATGACGTAATGAGTCAAAGAGGTATTTAGGAGCAAGTCTCAGTTAAGATCAGCAAATATGAATAATTACCTTTATAAAAGTTGGATGCGGGCAGTAAGAGGAAGCCAGCGAAGATGTTCAAACATGAATGTGGAAATATGGGAGAAGCGTGGGAGACAGGCGATTAGTCTGGCTGCTGTAGGTAGATGGGTAGATATATAGGTAGGTATATAGGTAGGTAGGGTGGTAGGCAGGCAGGTAGGTAGGTAGGTAGGTAGGTAGGTAGGTAGGTAGGTAGGTAGGTAGGTAGGTAGGGAGGTAGGTAGGGAGGTAGGTTGTTAGGTAGGTATATAGGTAGGTAGGTCGGTAGGTAGGTAGGTAGGTAGGTAGGTTGGGTGGTAGGCAGGTAGGTTGGTAGGTAGGTAGGTAGGTAGGTAGGTAAGTAGGAAAGTAGAACTCTAGGTACGTAGGTAGGGAGGCAGGCAGGCATTATTGTTGTTAGGTTGGTTGGTTAGTTGGTAGGTTATTGGGTGGGTTGGCTTGCTGACTTCGAGTAAAAGTATTACATGCCTGCAAGGTTTGTGTCGATTCAGAACATTTACAACAGATCATGCCGGTGCCATATACCGAATGTTGGCAGAGGAAATTTATGTGGACATTAACACGGGCAGCGGGGCGGGGTTTCACTACTGAGATTCAACAGCGGATTTTCCGTCGGGAGACATCATACCAAACAAACGCAGAATATCTGATGTTCGGCGTTGGATAGGCAAGTAGATTAAATGAATCAATAAATAAATGAGTTAATTAATTATTTAATAAAATAGGAAATATACCAAGGTAATAGAGGTATTCACCTGTCTGTCGCCGCATTTGGCTCCGTTCGGCACGAGTCCTGGATCTTGAGTTCCAATTCCGAAGTCGAAGATGACAGAATGGCAGGCAGAGGAACCGATTGAATTCGTCGACAGATGATAATAGTTCAGGTAGTAATACAACTCTTTTGAATTGTCTTGGCACTGAAGCTTTCCACAGAAGACGTCTCTAGAGAGAGCAAACAGAACTCGTTCTTTGGAAGATCTTCTGAGGTTACCATCAGATTGTGTTTAGTTACTTTCTCCAAATTCAAAATACGACTATGATCACGATTAACTTAAAGTAGCAAAGCAGCGCACTGACGCAAATGATGAGAGTCATGATGAAGAAGAAGATCATGATGACAATAGGCTGATTTTGCAAAATCTTAAGGTAATCTCCCTAGATTTCCTTTTTTCCTTATGGTAATATGCTGACGGTGATGATGATGATGAATGATGATGAAGATGATGATGATAATGATGTTGGTGATGACGATTTGATGATGATGATGATGATAATAATAATAATAAGATTTATAAAAAATAATAATACTTATTCTTAATATAATAAAAATAATAATTATAATTATTATAATTATTATTGTGTTATGATTAATATTCTGATAAAAAAAATAATTGGCGATAGGCAGCAATGTCTCTGTTTTTTGTTATCACGGCTACAGCTGATAATAAAAGTCTGACAACGACGAAGAGGATGACGATGGTGGTGGTGATGACGATGATATAATTATGACGATGATGATGACAATAATGTTTTACTTGGCATCGCATGAAATATAACCGAGACCCGTGTCTGTCCAGCGGATGCCGCAGTTGCCGTAAACTGCTGCGTCGGCGTTGAATCGTGTGTAGCATCGATCGTCCGAAACTTGAGTCCCTGGTCCCCAGACCAACTCACACTGCGACCGATGACTTCGACACTGACCCTGGTAGCAATAGGCTGACTCCTGTTGCGAACATCACCTCCACAGCGTCAACGACATATGCCAGATCTGTCCCGATATTGTTTGTCTTTGTTTCAGCAGAAAAGGAGGCAGCAAGAGATGGAAAAGTAGAAGATAAGAAGATGGAGGAGCCGAAAGAGGTGGGTAAAAAGGAGAAGAGGAGGAGACATATGAGAAAAAGGGGACCGAAGTGGACGAAGATGTAAAGTAGAAGGAAGGCAACTACAAGTAGGAGGCATATGAGATGAAGCACAAGGACAAGAAGAAGAGGCAGAAGGAGGAACAACAGATGGTGAAGAAAGACAAAAATAGAAAGGAGGATTAGAAAAACAGAAGAAGAACAGTAGCTGAGGAGAATAATTATGAAGAGGAGATGAAAGAATAAAAAAAGGAGAAATGGGCATTACAAGAAAATAATGCTGATAATAATGATGATCTTTGTTGGCGAATGATGACTTCATGATGACGATAAGTCCATATGGATTTGCGATGATGTTTGCTATATTGATTGAAATTGATTTAACGGTTAATGCTAGATAATAGACTTCTTCTAACAATATTTGTGCAGTCTGTTCCATCTGGTTTGTAGCTATCGGTCGGACAGCGAGCATCAACTCCATTGCAGGATTCAGGCAAATCGCAGTCATTAGATTTTGACCGACACTCTATACCGGACGACTTTATCTGACGTAAACAACCACAGTCTTTCAGAATTAGGCTTATGTATGAGTCGTGAGTGTCAGTGTCTGTAGGTTAATGCTTTTTCATAATCAGGATTACACGAATGAATTTCATAGAAGACTTCGATGTTGGTGTTTAAAAAACCATGATTGAATTTCATTGACTATAATCATAAAATTCCCAGTGAGACAACCGCAACATTTATTAAGTTGAGAAGCAAAACTGGTGTGATATTATGCCTACGTTTCTTCATCCACTTACACATAAGCCTACCTACATACAGTGCCCATTTCAGCCGGAACGCGCCGGAACGGCGTCCCCACCTTTTTTCAGCTACTAAAAACTATTTTTTAAATAATAAAAACAATAATTTCGTTATTTTAATTTAGTTTCAGTGTTGTGAACTATTTTCAGTGCTTAGTGAGACCCCTCCCAACCCCCATTCCTTTTTTTCTTGGGATTCTAGCCCTTCTATAATTGTTCAGTCCCGGAACCTGTTGTTCAGTTCCGGAACCTTTTTTTCTAGGAAAAAAGCACTGCATACATACATACGTAGGCCTACATCCATACATCTATTTGCATAAATACTTATACATGTATATGCATATATATTATACATACATATTTGAAGAAGTCTTCTGTTTTGAGCAAGTACTCACTTGGCACTTTGACGTATCGCAGCATCCTCCCGAAGAACAAACTGCTGAGAATGCTAATTGGCACGTGGTTTTGTTACAACAGATGTTGTTGCATTCCTGGCGCGGAATATAGAACAATAATAACTATTCAAAACCAAATACATGAAATATATAAATATATGTAAGGTTTAGGCATTACCACGTCTAGCAAATAAATTTTCTAATAATGATATTATCTAATAAAGATTTAAAACTGACATTTTGTTTAAAAAATATAGGAATGAGAGTGTACAAGGTAATTCAGTAAATTTATTACGAGAAGGAATGTCAAGGAACAGATGAAGGTATTAAGTTGTTAAAATAAGAAAAAATGTAAAATAAACAGATCAAGTCACAGGCAAATTAGGTAAAACGAAGAAGCGCAGTGAAAGTATAGAGGCATTAAGTTCTGTGAAAAATAGGAAGACGAGGAAGTCAGGTGAACAGGTGGAATTTCTTTCATTGGAAATTAAGAAATCAAGCCGTCAAATGAGGAAATGAAGGTACAGGTGAGTCAAAAGTTACTTGAAGAGTTTCAGTGTAAGACAGAAAGGTATCGAGTATCAAATGAAGATATATATATATATATATAAATATATATATATATATATAATATTATATATATACAATATTATATATATATATACAATATATATATATATATATATATATATATATATATATATATATATATATATATATATATATATATATATATATATATATATATATATATATATATATATATATATATATATATATATATATATATAGTTGGCAGAGCTAAATTAAAACTTGGAGAAGAGCAGTCTACGTATTGACATCTATTGAAACTTACGCTGTTTGGTGCATTTCCGCAGTCACACTGCTCCCCATCCTCGACGATTCCATTTCCACAAGTGGAAGAGGGCTGGAAGATGGTCTGTGGAATATTATAAAGGCAAATATCAAGACCGTGGCTGAAGGAATCGGCAAATTGAGTCAGAGAGCATGTAGACCATTTCGTAGCCGGCCGATCAGAACTGAAACAAGGTGAAAGCTCATTTTGTATATATTTAATTGAAGACGGGAATTACAGATAAGTGAGAAACAATGGTCTTTTGTGTTTGCGTTTTAACTCTGCAACTAACAGACGGCAGATTCACACGAGTTGAAAGGGTTTCATATAACTACTTTGCCCGTGAGTACGTGTCTGTATTACCAGATAGTATAATTTGGTAGCGGTGTAACTTGTAAAGTATATGGCTACGACAGATGTGCGATGCACCGGCCCTTCGCTTATGGTTATGGAATTCGTCATTATCGGCTCAAGTCCGGAGTAGCGGGATTTCAGCATCTCCTTCATGTTCCACAAGTGGAGGGAAGCTCTGGTCTACAAGAGTAGCATCGGAATCCATTTTTTTTATCGAAATCGGCTACTTCGACTATGCTTCTGTTCGACCTGGGTCTCCTGTCACCTCTTTCATTTCAGACGGCTGTTACGACCTCACAAACTCTTCTACCCCTCATTACATTAGAGGCTGGTGCATCGCACATAAGTTTTGAAAAGCTGTCTAATAGTTTTCACATCTATATAAATAAAGAGAAGAATCTGTCTGTCTGTCACAGCGATGCTTGACCGGGATGCATTTCTACAGTTTTCGAGCTTTTCACTCCAAACCTCACTACTGTGTCGGGGTGGGCATGACACACCCAGTGTGAGGCTTCGCGTCCCCGTTTTCACCGCTACCATGGTGTCCCGGGCCAAAACCTACCCGGGCAATGCATTTTTAGCTGGTAAAAAACTTACACTCAACCTATTTTCACTCGCCAGATGGCGCCGCCGGGTTAAGCAGCTACAGTACGGATTCGCTAGAGGGATTGAAACTTTCTCTGAACTAAACCCGGCCAACGCCGGGTTAAGCAGTGTTTTGTTGCTTATTCGCTAGAGGGATTGAAACACCCAAAACGCCGGGTTAAGCAGCTTCGCGTCCCCCGTTTTGACCGCTACCATGGTGTCCCGGCCCAAAACCTCCGAAACCCGGGCAACGCCGGGTTCACCAGCTAGTTTACAATAACGATGACGCGTAACTCACTTTATATATGAATACATGATGCAGTGGTCGTTTGCGTCGGAGTCATCGCAGTTGCACTGAGCGAAATCATCGTCGTGCAGTAAACCGAAATTGTGTCCCATTTCATGCGCCAAGGTCACACCTGCATCTGCCGCCTCTCTGCTCTGATCCTATAGATGCACAGACGATTGAATTCTCTCACTATACGTTTTGCAATACATTTAGGCGGTTTGATTACCAAGATTCTTCTAATATGATGTAAGATGGTAGAGTATAGTGCAATTGTAATGTAGTTTGATATGTATAGCATTTATTTAGCACCTGTTCTAGGCTCTCACAAAGCTCCTAAATATATTCCTTGATTATCAAACTGATCTTAAAACTAACATACACCAAGATGTTAACGCGAGAAAATCTTATCCAATTTATTCTATACTTTTCCATTCTATACTGTATATTCTTTTCTATTCTTCTTTATTCTAGTCTTTTGTGTTCTATTCTGTTCTACTCTGTTCCAGTTTTTTCTTATCTGTTCAAATTCAAATGTACTCTATTCGTTTAAATTCAGTATGGTATACGAGTCTATTCTCTATATTCTGTGTTCTATTCTATTTCGTTATGCTCTGGTCTGTTCTAGTATATAAAACTTACATAAATAATAGATCCTGAATACTGGTTTGAACACATTGATCCTAAGATTGCTTCTCCCAAGACCTCGCCATTGAAAGCAACGTTACTAAACAACCAAAGAAACCTCACAGTCTCAATAAAACTGTACTGATGATAATGATAGCAGATTACTACAGTACAGATAACAATGATAAACGATAGCAATGATAGATGTCAACTGATTACAACAATAACTGTAAAGTAATAAAATTCACGACTATTGCTAAAACTTATCGCTGTCAATCAAAATCATTGCTAACGGATGACAATGATGCAGTCTTGTTGTCCTCGAGACCAAGGTCTTGGTCTCGAGTGCACTCGAGTTCGTTTTTAAAAGTCTTGGTCTTGGTCTTGGTCTTGAGGTTCAAGGTCTTGGTCTTGGTCTTGGTCTTGAGGTTCAAGGTCTTGGTCTTGGTCTTGGTCTTGAGGTTCAAAGTCTTGGTCTTGGTCTCGCAAGAGACCAAGACCAAGACTTTTTCATTAAAATAGCGAACATTCCGACTTGACAATTTGAGAAGTCTTGACCTGATTGCGATTTTTTGGGTCTTGGTCTTGGTCTTGGTCTTGAGGTTCAAGGTCTTGGTCTTGGTCTTGGTCTCGAGGTTCAAAGTCTTGGTCTTGGTCTTGGTCTTGAGGTTCAAGGTCTTGGTCTTGGTCTTGGGTCTTGAGGTTCAAGGTCTTGGTCTTGGTCTTGAGGTTTAAGGTCTTGACAACAAGACTGCAATGATGACTATTAGTTGCTAATATATAACCTTGATAGCAGTGAAAAATTAATTGCGTCGAGCAGAAGAAAGAGGATCAACTGAAAATAGAAGAGCGATTGCACAACCGAGAACAAACTGAATTATGGAAGATGTCTCTTACGTGATGAAAACTCCATTGTCATTGTAGTGAAACGGATTAACGGAATTCTGTCGATACGTGTACCAGCTGCCGAGAGCTCCGGATACATCCGAATCCTGAACCGTAAACCGATCAGTATCCGTCCAGACTTCCATACCCACAAGAACGAGATAGATCCCAAGAGGCTGATAAGCCTACAAGCACATTTCTTTGCCAATCATACGAAGGTAACTTTTTCTCAAAGCCGGAAGATTCCCATTTTCTCGGATATCGATGATTAGGATACTCACGAAAATGATAGTTATTGGGCTATATATCGGAATAGCTATTGGACTTATCTATCCACTATAATGCTGATAAAAAATCATAGCTATTAGGGTAGTTATCACAAGAGCTACGGTATTTGATTTATCTATCTATCAGGATACTAGTAGAATGACAGCCTTAGGCTACTATTCAGAATAGCTATAATTAGACTATTTATGACAATAGTACCTATTAATAAGATATCTATCTATCAGGATACTAGTAGAATGACAGCTTTAGGCTACTATTCAGAATAGCTATAATTAGACTATTTATGACAAAAAGAACCTATTAGTCCGATAATATAATACCAATTATTTGAAAACTTAGCAGAAGCACAACAGGATAGGTTACGTCAAAAGACGATAACTATTTGGTTCTTATCAGAATGATAACAGCAGCTATTAGACTACTTACTAAGGAAGCGATGTTAACAATATCTTTCGTTCGGCGGAAAACGCTGTTTACATCACTTGACCGTGCTCTGAACTGGAACCAGAAAACAAGGAGCAGAACGGATGATTGATTTCAATAGAATCTTCAGTCCGCCATTAATAGAACAACTACCCGTTATTTGTCCAAGAATAAGGAGTAAGAATTAAGCCTCACCTGTAAAACGGTTGAGTGATTTAAAAAAACTAAGAGCTATTTAGTCAGCGGTCAACGCACCAACAAGGATGTAAGTTTCTAAACGAATCCCTAAGTCCACCTAACTTCGGTCAATCCCTGCAATGTCTACGGTATCGCAAATACTATCGAGTAATCGTAATCTAGATTTATACAGCCATATATGTCAAATGAACCGGCATATTTATTTACAGTCATATATCTCAGGTAATATTAGTACGGTCAGATAGGTATGATCGGTTCTATTTCATGGTAAGATAGACAAGGTCAGTTGTATTTGTAATTGCAATTACAGTTTCTAATTTCTATAGCATTGTCATTAGTAAGCTACTTTTACGATCCTATACACTGTCAACTGTCAGCGCAAATGCTAGCCGTCAAAGGTGACACTGCAGTTGTCTATTCGGCTCCGGATTTTACACGAGATAGCGAGTCACATCCTGTGTGAGAGACCGATAAAAAAGACCACAGTTGTCTCACGATGGCGAAGCTGGTCCTTAAGTCCAGTAATGTGTGACATCATTGATAAGTATCTATCGGGGAAAAGACCGAGATCGCGAAACACATTCTTCGGCTCGACAACATCGGAAACAATAACGCCATCATAATAATCATCAATGGCTGTGGAAGAGGAGCCTAAGGAACGCCACAGTTAAGGATGTTCGCTGTGGAAGAGGATCTTGGCAGACACATTGCTATCTGCCCATCAGGTATTACGTCACCCAGTCTATCGCAGTGCGTGACGTAACAGTAGATAGCCGCAGTCGCTGGAGCAGAATGTACTGGTCGACTGTGTCGAATGCGGCAGACAGATCCAGAAGACAAAAAAAGAGGGAAATTTCCACAGTCAATCGCTAGAAGAATGTCGGGCAGAATATCTGCCAGAACCGTCTTAGTAGAATGGAATTCAAGTTTAGGTCGACTGTCTGTGTGGGTACAACTGGTCGACTTTGAGGTAATTAACAGGTTGCCTGGCTGCAACTACTTGACGTTTTAGACGGAACAGAGAAGTTGGATATTGGCCGTTAGTTTTTTTAAACTTGCGGATTCTATGCTAGGTTTCTTCTGCAGCCGAATAATGGTTGCGACTTTGAAGGCCGTTGGAACTCTGCCAATTGACATGGAACCGTTAACTAGTTGAGTGATAAATGGGGCAATCGTACCAGGGCATTCCTTTTGCAGCCACTTAGGTAGCTGGACGGCCGTTGACTGCTTGTTTGGAGTGCACTGGATGAGCTCCAGAATGTCACCAACTGAAACGGGTGGGAATGAAGATAAACGGAGATATACATAGGTGAGTAGGATGGGTTCAAGGGTCAGAGATGCAGATATTCTGACGGCTACGGTGGATGACGTTTCGATGGAGAGGTCATGGCGAAAGGAGGAATCACGATGGGTACTGTGGAAGAGGATAGTTTTAAGTTTCGAGAATTCTACAGATCTACCTATACTAACGTGTTTTGGCAGAAATGTGGCTTACCTGGGAATTGTCGTTTGCAACGTACACTTCAACAACTCTATCTATTCTGTCTGCGTCTTCTGGATAAAGAAAAGATCTTTTCAACTGAAATAAACAACAGAAGAATGTCTTTTTAATATTCAATATTTTGTTATTTTACTACCATGAAAAGTCTGAAAGCTTTGCAGCACAATATACCCGTACATATGACGAGGCAATGTAAATAGATCTGTGATTACACTCACAATTCCAATTCCAAATGCGATGATGATGACGAACTAAATTTGGTGCATATTGGATGCAAAAACGAATAGGTCAAATTTTACATACAGGCGAGTATATATATATATATATATATATATATATATATATATATATATATATATATATATATATTATAGGCCCTAATCGTCTGCGGTTTGTCAGTTCGAATTGATATTAAACGAATATATATATATATACATACATATATATATAATTCGTATATATATATATATATGAATAAGTTCAAATAACAGAATAAAAGTAACAAAATAGTAGAAGTAAAACAATACAGATATGCATGGATGCTAACAGCTATACGTTCTACCAATACACCATCATCTAGCAAACTATGTCTATCTATTTACAAACATTAAATTTTCTAATCGTTGCTGTGGATGAACCGAGAATGAGAGAAGTTCTTTTACTCTGTGGCTGGATCGACCAGAAGATGACGTCGAATTCTTGCTCGTCATCCATGTAGGTAGGCCTTCCGTTCCTACACAGAATTGACACGCATCCGGATGTATAATAGAGAATTGACAGGTATCTAGGTATATAGGACAATCTCCATTAGGAGAGTCGTTCATAACTTATACTCCAACATATTTATACCATTTGAAGGTTCAAGAAAGATGACATTAAGATAAATGCGTTCATATTACACCCACTTGCAACGCGTCACATCACTTCCGGTGTTAGCGGATATATTCTGAACGTGTTTGTGGTACAATGTGAGCGAGAGTTACGTGACATGATATTGCGCGAGGTAATGCGATACGATGTGATTTAAAGCTATGAGATCTATGAAGCGTACCAACATCGTTATATATTACAGTATGTTGCAGTATATTTAACTGCCTCAATTCAGATATTATGCCATTTACCAAGTGTCATTACACAGTATTTAAAGATAGTTTGAATAATACGGAATCAGTGGATAACGCCAGGTGTTAGGCTATGGTACCTTACAAACCTTAAATCAAACAACGAAACATCCTGCTGCCGATACAGTTCAAAACCTGTGACCTAATAGTCTCCTTACTGCTGTATTATTAACAACGGTATGAGTCACATAGTCACGACTTATTTTGTACCTACCGCATCTGAAGTTAGTCTTGGCATCGTCACGATTCCTCAAGACGCTGTGTTGACCGTAAAGGTCATCTCCCTTCGGTTCAATGTGATAGGACACGTTTCCAATCGCAAAGTAACCACTGAAAATTACCATATCAACAAAATTAAGACGTACATAACCCAGGGCATATTTTAACTGTATAACTAGTGGGACAAAATTTAATGTCCCAGTAGTGTTAGGATTTGTCCCAGTAGTCAGAGCGATTTGTCCCAGGCAATGTATGTATAAAGTACAACTAGTGGGACAAATGTTGCAAGAATTTAAAGATTTGTCCCAGTAGTATAATGAGAAAGGTATGACATTATTGCTGAATGACCCCTTGTTATTGGTTGGGAGACCCGAGAAAAGTTGTAAAAGAAGGTGATGACTAAAAAAAGGTCATCAACTTCTTTCGTAGATGAATTTTGAATTTTTTTTAGAAAAAGTCTAAAAGTTGTAAGTTTGTGAAGATTAATTCCTTAAAAAAGTTCTTCGACCAGATCATGGCCGACTTTCTCCGACCCACCTCTGAGAGACGAGTTCCAAAGACAGATCATAAATAAATTCTGGAGATTAGAGTGCCGTATATTCGTAGACAGTCGATAAGATCGAAGCAACGATTCAGAAGCACTTGGGTCGCTACGCAGTGGCTTGAGGAGGATTCGAACCCGCAACCCTCCGGTTACAAGGCGCCGACTTACACCACTACACCACCGCGTCCCCCTGTCATGAACTAGACCCATGGCTGATTTTGTCCCAGTAGTCAAAATTCCTTAAAATATGCACTGACATAACCCCCTTAGGACTGCTAATTTGTATGCCAATATAAAAACATTTGACATGCCATTCGTTCGCCTATGTAGGTTACTGAAAGCAAACGCTACATTGCCCGAGACCTCTGAACATGGTATTAACTATCAACACGGGTTGGGTTTAAGTGGATGTTTTTCAGGTATATGAAAACTTGTGCTTCAGATGAGGGATAGAGCCTGCGATGGGTTCTTTAAAAGGCAGCTTAATTACCTTCATACATGTATATGCGTGCGCGATTTATAACATTTCAAACACGAGGTTATATTGGTCCTCCGAATGAATGAATGAATAAATTAATGTTCTCAGTTGCCGGTCCCTCCATCTGGAACTCTCTACCTCCACATGTTTGCAACTCTACTAACGAGACTATAGTTTGCTCCAAACTGAAAACTCAACACTTCTAGTCCACTTATGACGTCAAATGTTTGAGTGGCTTCATCGTGCACTTATGAACTTTCAATAGAGGTTATAGCCACAGTAAATTTGTAATATATTGCATTGTATTGACTGACGTAATTCCTTTGCAGGTGCTGACGGCCGCCGTTGACCGACTTTTGTTCTTGACTTCACCAGTGTAGTAGCAGTGGCCCGTGACCTACGCAATCGAAAACCATTTCAAAGTAAATAACAGTACTATGGTTAGAATTACGAGGAGAACGAAAGGAACCACAGAGGAGAAAATGAAGGACTGAAGTATGGAAGGAAGGAAGCTTGGACGGTGAGTTACAGGGCGAAGGTGCAGTGGAATTGATGGAAATGCGAAAGAAGGGATGAGTAAATGGAACAAGACGAAGAAGAAGGGAAGAAGAAACAAGAAAATGATAGAAGGAAAAACAAGAGAGAGAGAGAGAGAGAGAGAGAGAGAGAGAGAGAGAGAGAGAGAGAGAGAGAGAGAGAGAGAGAGAGAGAGAGAGAGAGAGAGAGAGAGAGAGAGCACGGAAGAGAGGAAGGCACCTGTTGTTACTAATGACGACGACGATGACAATTACTTTGATCACAATGAAGAGGCTTGCTCTTTCAAATTCTTTGAAAAATATTTACAATAGAATATCAATGGGAGCAGAGGCGGCGCTACACCAGGGCGCGCCAGGGCAAATGCCCTGGTAAAAAGCCTTTGCCCTAGTCGATGCCCTGCCAGAATTTTTGCCCTCTTCAGAATCTGTTCAGGCATATTTGTTATATCCTGAGATATAAATTCACTTAAATGTTAAAATTTGCTTTACAAATGTCAAAAAGCGTTCAGCTTCCGGGGGGTTTCGCCCATCTGACCTTCTGACTATAGACAAATATAATAGTGCTGGGGCGATTTATGGCAAGCGCGGTAGCGCGATCTTGTATGGTGACCATTTAAGCTCGCGCTACCGCCCTCTCCATAAATCGCCCTCTGCACTGGTTACTTCTATGACTGCCCTGGCTATGCCCTCATTACAAAAACGTCTGGCGCTGCCACTGAATGGGAGGCTACTGCGAAGAAGTTATTCTATGATCGATACATCGAAAGCAGCCATGCGTAGTAAAGAGCTAAACAGCGCAGCATGCACCCATTCTGTTGGAAAAGGGAGGATATTCTTATATATATATATATATATATATATATATATATATATATATATATATATATGTTAGATATATTCTTATCATCATGCATACTAGTTCAGTTCTGTAATAAGAATTAAATGCCTAATGAACTGATTCATACACATACAATAAATGCGTACATATCCATATACACATACATTCACGCATATATTATTTAGGCTACGTGCATACAAACGCACATACACGAGCAAGAATAAAAATGTGCAAATTCCATAAAAGTTACAGACAATTATTGTCTTTTATATGCAGTCCTGAGACTTATGCGCATGCACTCACGTGATTGACATCATTGTAGACCTCACCAGAGTTCGTGACCGCTTTTTCAATGTAAGTCGAAGCGAAAAGATATCTTGAGACACAATAGAAAGACCACTGTATTACCTTGAGATTGAAGAAGAAGGCCAACGTGATGCTCTATCATTTATTGATTCATCAAAAACCTAGAAATTGCTGTGGATTTGGGAAAAGAAACATTGGGTTCATTGAGAATGCTATCAGGCATGTGATGTAATTAGTTTTGTTGAAAAAGAAGAAATTTTGGATCATTCCCTTTCACGGAGAGTTGTCCAAAGATTAGACATATAGAAAAGCCATGATAAAATAATGAGAAGGTTTCGTATGACTTACGTGTTGAGTTTTAATTCCAAGACGAACGTTTCATTGAAAGCTGCCAGAGTCAATGTAATTTCTCTGTAATGACCCGTCTACAGATCACAAAAACAAATACAATTCTACATTAATTCTTCATTTTATCTGCACTTGGTCTTATGTTGTAATATGACCTCTCCCTGTGGTATAATAAGACCTTTTCCTGTGGTGTAATAAGACCTTTTCCTGTGGTGTAATAAGACCTTTTCCTGTGGTGTAATAAGACCTTTTCCTGTGGTGTAATAAGACCTTTTCCTGTGGTGTAATAAGACCTTTTCCTGTGGTGTAATATAACCTTTTCCTGTGGTGTAATAAGACCTTTTCCTGTGGTGTAATAAGACCTTTTCCTGTGGTGTAATAAGACCTTTTCCTGTGGTGTAATAAGACCTTTTCCTGTGGTGTAATAAGACCTTTTCCTGTGGTGTAATAAGACCTTTTCCTGTGACGCAGGTCGATTGGTCAGAGCGCTTGGCCTGTAACGCGGAGAGTATGGATTCGAGCCTACACTCAGGTGGTTAACTACTCTGTAAGGACTTCGAGCAAGTCCACTCACAATTGCCCAGAGCCATCAATGCCCTGTCGTATGGTCGTGTGCACTTCTGAACTTTTGAAGGAGGTCGATATCAAATTGCAGTTGTATTTCATTTCATTGTAATAGCTAATAACCCTCGAAAGAAAGAAAAATAAATGTAAGCTCAACTCCTGTGCTGAGTCAGATTAAAAGCCTACAAGCCAGATTGTTTGCTCAGATTCAGTGTTAAGCCTCAACCCCCTCGAAAGAAAGAAAAATAAATGTAAGCTCAACTCCTGTGCTGAGTCAGATTAAAAGCCTACAAGCCAGATTGTTTGCTCAGATTCAGTGTTAAGCCTCAACCCCCTCGAAAGAAAGAAAAATAAATGTAAGCTCAACTCCTGTGCTGAGTCAGATTAAAAGCCTACAAGCCAGATTGTTTGCTCAGATTCAGTGTTAAGCCTCAACCCCCTCGAAAGAAAGAAAAATAAATGTAAGCTCAACTCCTGTGCTGAGTCAGATTAAAAGCCTACAAGCCAGATTGTTTGCTCAGATTCAGTGTTAAGCCTCAACCCCCTCGAAAGAAAGAAAAATAAATGTAAGCTCAACTCCTGTGCTGAGTCAGATTAAAAGCCTACAAGCCAGATTGTTTGCTCAGATTCAGTGTTAAACCTCAACCCCCTCGAAAGAAAGAAAAATAAATGTAAGCTCAACTCCTGTGCTGAGTCAGATTAAAAGCCTACAAGCCAGATTGTTTGCCCAGATTCAGTGTTAAGCCTCAACCCCCTCGAAAGAAAGAAAAATAAATGTAAGCTCAACTCCTGTGCTGAGTCAGATTAAAAGCCTACAAGCCAGATTGTTTGCTCAGATTCAGTGTTAAGCCTCAACCCCCTCGAAAGAAAGAAAAATAAATGTAAGCTCAACTCCTGTGCTGAGTCAGATTAAAAGCCTACAAGCCAGATTGTTTGCTCAGATTCAGTGTTAAGCCTCAACCCCCTCGAAAGAAAGAAAAATAAATGTAAGCTCAACTCCTGTGCTGAGTCAGATTAAAAGCCTACAAGCCAGATTGTTTGCTCAGATTCAGTGTTAAGCCTCAACCCCCTCGAAAGAAAGAAAAATGAATGTAAGCTCAACTCCTGTGCTGAGTCAGATTAAAAGCGTACACGCCAGATTGTTTGTTCAGATTCAGTGTTAAGTTTCAACCCGGAGAGGCCAAACAAAGAAAACCAACTAGAAAATGTGTAGTAATGAGCGGTAGAAGCTCTGGATTCGATATTGCTCTGTCTTCCGATTTTTTTATGTAATGTAATTCTATTTCGCACAATTTCAAACTACGTTAAAACGCATCTGTTTATATTAGTTTTAATAATAATAAGAATAAAAACTATTTGTATAGCGCCGTAGTTCGGTTGAGGCTGAAGGAAAGGGCACTGTCGTTGAGTTAAAAAATTCAGTGACATTCATATGATTGTTTGAAAAGGTAGATAGGTTTTGAGCTGTGATTTGAATGCAGAGGTCTGGAAACATTCAAATCGCATCTCAAAACCTATCTTTTCAAACATTGTTCTTTTCTATTCATACATATTTCTATTCTTTCTTTTCTATCTTTTCAAAGCATCATTCACGTGGTCGGGCAGTGCGTCCAACGACGGTCAATGAACAGTCGCCAAACCTCGTAGAAGACAGCGGGTCTTGTATCCGATTTTTTAAAGAGGATCGTAGGCGACATCTGTTCCGGTTGTCTGCTTCACGAATGCAGAAGTCAGAGATATAATCTGGCACGAGGTTATGTGGACAGTGTTCTTGCGGAGTTATATTAAATACTTTGTTACATTCTTACATACATAGATGCAAACACACCTACACGCATGCATAATAGTCACTTACTTCAGTCTGAGTATTGGTAAGTACTTCACTGCCTCGACTGACTATCAGACTATTGTCGTCATCCCTATCCACATCACCACCAGCAGCAGTTGACGGGAACCATATATCGGAGCTGGATTGACCTATTGCAGAAGAAAGGAAAGAGCTTTCAATTAGCCAAGAAACTGAATGATTGAGTGAATGAATGACTGAATGAACGACTGAGCGATTGTCTCTCTTTGTAAAGTTGTAATAGTGTAAACAGGACGACAGTAATTCAATAGCTGAAGAAAAATTCCTGTTCGTTGATATAAAAATCAAATATTCTTGGACTTTTTCAAAACCACACACATTAATATATTGACGATGATATTCGTTTATTGTTTATAAAGTAAACACACGCTGACAAACCGCAGCATGGAACAACGTTAGATAGAGTTTTGAGACGATAATGGCTACTTCAATGCTGAATTTAGTGAAAGCAATGGAAATTCGAACCGTATGATAGCGGTTGAACGGTGTACTGCTCACGTCCATCAGCAAAGTCGTTTAACATTTCGATTAAACTCACCGGCTGTTGGCAAACTGTGGGCTTCTGTCGTTCGTACGATTAAGATTTCCACGATAAATAACGATGATATAAGAATCCATCTATTAGACATGGCTAAAGTACAGCTGCAAGGGTTACCTAATCACCAATTGTGTCACTGCTGAGCTCAAGTAGCTGTTCGGTTTCGCTTTCTTTCCAATTCTCTCTTAGCATCTACAAGATTTCTCAGGGCTTTTATCGAAGATTCAAATCAACCAAGCGTGCGAAACACGACTTCGCTTTGATATATTCGTGACCTCAGGTGTTGATGTTACCCACGCCTTGGGATGACTAACGCGAGGTCTTTAAGTTTACACGCTATCGAAGTCCCTGCTGAATGAATCACATCGTGATCACAGGAGACGTATTTAGATGCAAAGTTCAGAGTGCATTAGCTTAGCTCAATCGTCTAGGCCAGGGGTGCGCAACCTATTCGTTAATTTCGGCCGCATTACAGGTTCATATTCTCATCACGGCTCCATGGGCGGCGATCCCGGGGTCGAGGGGAATAAGACGCCCACCTTTATCAGTGGAGTTTTCCCTCGCCCAAATTTTGAAGAAACACCAAAAAGGTTCACACATTTTTTGCGCGTAAGCCCGAAAAATATTTTCACCTCTTTTTTGACCAGATCAGTTCAAAAGTGTCCCGTGTCCCTTCCACCTGTCATACAAGATCGCCGCCAGCGCACGACCGCCAAGCTATCTGCTACTATTATTTAAGAGTAGGTCTATAATAACATAGAGGTGAGGAATTTATTGTCACTTAAGGAACAATTAAATTTTATATTCTTCATGGAATAGAATTCCACAGTTTCCTATTTATGAATTAATCTGCACACGGCCGCCAAAACATTATCATTACATGTAGCTCAACTGTCCACGGCCGCCAATTCTCCCTCTCACGGCCGCATGCGGCCGTACGGCCGCAGGTTGCGTACCGCTGGTCTAGGCCTATATCCTACAACACTTTACATTGTCAGCCTGACTGCTTATAATAAGAAAGCATTAATCGATGGCGCTGAGCAGGGCTGTAGTCGAGGGTATAAGCGCGTATACAGCGTATACTCACCTCTAGCGACCGTATACTCACCTCACAAAAATATTTATATTTATTTATATTAAAATACTGTAGCGTATACTCATAAAATACTGTAGCGTATACTCACCTCTAATTTGTTTCGGAAAACTAACCGCTAGCGTATACTCACCTGTAATTTTACCACTACAGCCCTGGCGCTGAGCTGTTGTGCACTGAGGACTAAGTCGGGCAATGTTCACGGTATACTCCGAAATTTGCTCAACCATGCACTTCCTCCACCACTAAATGTAATGTAATGTAATGTAAATCTCCGAAATTTCTCAGCGCCACACAAAAGCCACGTCAGGGAGACCAGCTTATTCACCGGCGCTAACTAAAGACTTTACATCATTGACATTTCACATTGCACTTTTATCTAACATCGTGCAGTTCATTCGGATGTTCCACACAACGACTTCTCATTTAATACTAGAGAAGAAGTTGAAGAACGCGAAACCATTAATTTTATCAATAATCGTGTACACATTCATGCGTTAAATTGTCTGCATGCACACATCTGTACAAACATACTGTGACGCTGTCCTTGAACTACACATTTATATTTTCATTAAATGTAGAGTTGGGTAGTTGTATTGTATTAAAGCCTAGGATGTACTGGTTGTTTAAAATGGTGTTTTATTTTTTTTCAGTGGTGGGCCCGGTAGTCTGGAATAGCCTTCCCTTAGAGCTCCGCATGTGCCCTGGGGTCACCTCTGGCATATTTCTTGCAAAACTTAAAACTGTCTTATATAAATGTGCTGGTGTCGGGAGTGCCTCTGAGTAGTCCCCTTGAAGAGGCGCTATATAAATCTTCGAATGAATGAATGAATTTAAATGAATTAATTAATTACCAGCATCTAAAAACGAGCATCATAAGATATAAAATAGGGCACGAGGAATACGATTCACCGTGCTGGATTGATCAGTGTAAAGCTCACTGACTTTAAGAAAAACAGAAGGAAGGAAGGAAGGCGAATGAGTGTAGAAAAGGACGATCACATTGATGGTGCGTTGTTTAAAATCTCGGAATAAACGAACAAATGAATGATTGCATGATTTGATGACTGAGTGAATGGATAATTGAAGTGAACTGATGATTGTATGTACGGATGAATGAATGAATGGAAAAATTAATGTATTATTGAATGATTGGAGGATTGATCAAATGGATGATTGAATGAATGGATGAATGAATGAATTGATGAATGAATTGATGATTGAATTACTGGATGATTGAATTAATGGATGGATGATTGAATGAAATGGTGATTGACTGAATGGGTGAATAAACGGATGACTGAATAAAGTGACGATTGACTGATATGACTGTCTGGATGATTGGCTGAATGAATAATTAAATGAGCTGGTGATTGAATTAATTAGTGGTCGAATTAACGGATGACTGCATGAATTGGTGACTGGGTGAATGGCTGACGAATGTCACTTAGTCTAAAGTTGTAGGAGTATCAGTGCATATTTTAAGGAATCTAGACTACTGGGACAAAATTTTGGAACTCCTCTCTGAAAAACTTTCATGACCTTTTTTCTGGGAATTCATCTCCCCGAAAAAGTTGATGACTTTTTTTAGGAAGTCATCTCCCCAAAAAGTCATCTCCCGAAAACCGTTGATGACCTTTTCTTGCGAATTCTTCTCCCGAAAAAGTTGATCCCGAAAAAGTTGATGACCTTATTTTAGGAAGTCATCTTCCGAAAAAGTCACCTCCCGAAAACAGTTCATGACCTTTTCTTAGGAATTCATCTCCCGAAAAAGTTCATGACCTTTTCCGGAATTTACTAGTGGGGCAAATCTTAAAACTCTTGCAACATTTTGTCCCACGACTTATACTTTAACCATGCATTACCTGGGACAAATCAGCCTAACTACTGGGACAAATCCTAACACTACTGGGACATTTGTCCCACTAGTTATACAGTTAAAATATGCCCTGCGAAGAGAAGCAGCAGAGTGAAGGCGATGAATTAAGTCAAATAAATATTTCGGAGCGAAACCAAGTTGAGCCTTAGAGACAAGGATGAGGACCTTGAATTTAATGCGGGGAGAAAGAGGGAGCCAGCGGAGTTCTTCTGCCTTAAAGGTGGTGATATGAGAGAATCGAGGAAGACGGGAAATTAATCTAGCAGCAGCATTGAGAACGGACTGAAGAGGAGCAAGATCATATAATCAATTAGGAACTCTTAAACTCCCATCATACGACTCAGAAATTCATACTGATCGAAAACATCAAGTAAATTATTTATTGTATCGCACTCAATCACTAATGACCCTTTATTCACTGTAAATCTGATTCTCAATATGCAGACCGATTTTTTACACGCAAAATACTCTTAGTGTCAGCTAAAGATGCTTAGACCGTAAACGTATTTGATTAGCATAGCTAATAGAAACCCAAATAAAGATAAACTAAGGCGAAACTTATACTCCGATAACAGAACAAAGAAATTCATAACTAGGTTAAAACTTTACAAAAATGATTTGGGGCTGCAAGTATTTGAGCTATGAAGAAGGGTTGAAAAGGTGTGGACTAACAACATTGGAGAGAAGGAGTAACGGAGGTGATCTAATTGAAGTTTGTAAGATTATTATTGGAAGGGAAGCACTAAAATGGGAGGTTCTTTGAATTATCACCAAACAAGGCAACTCGGGAACACAGGTACAAATTATTTAAGTGGCCGAAAGGAACATTAGGGCAGACATTCTTCAGTGCAAGAGTTGTAGACCTGTGGAATGGTTTGAATAACAGTACTGTCTCAGTGAACACCATCACAGCTTTTAAGAAGAACCTAGGAAAATTGGGCTATTAGGCGTTCGAGGTTAATTTGCAGTAGTTCTAACACGGTCCACACGTCTTTTGACGACTTCTGAACCACTTAAAACCCTTGTTATGTTAGTTATGTTATGTTAGTGATAATTCTGTTTATATAAAACTGCATTTTGTATCATACAATAATCAATAAAGTTTGTTTGCAACATGCAATACATTGTCACAATATTATTAGTCCCGGTAGAGAAGTATTCCTATGAACGACGTGTGTAGACCACTGTTGGAACTGTAAGCCGTTGTACCTGCATAGACCCTTAGCTGATCATTCTTCAAAAGCAACACGACCATTCCGTGTCCAATGGTATCGAGACCATTGTGATCCGTAGCTGTACGAGTGAGACCAAAGAGTGACTCGTCATTCTTCATCACAGACAGAGATAATGGCTTCCCTTGACCAACTCCACCGCTTACGTAGACGTAATAGTAACCGCTGACTGGAATCTGGATGACGCTGTTTTGCACCTGGAAGTTTATCATTTCTCGTACCAACCAACGGTCGTAAGTTATCGTTCCAGGACTTGGCAAGTCCCTCGTCCGATATCCAGCCCAGGATACGGACGTTCCTGTCTCAAGTTCGTAAGGGAAAGCGGTGAACGAGATGAGATTAGATCCAGGTACCACTTCTCCATCAACCAGTATCATTCGAGCTTCGCTGGTGCAAGGTACAAGCACTGTTCTTGCGAGAGTGGTAGTACCAGTAGTGCGAGCGTTTTTTCTGGTCATCTCAAACGTGTAGTCCATTCCACTGATCACCAGCTGAACGGTAGCTGTTCTTCCAGCTGACACTCCGACCGACATACTGAAGAAGTAAGCAGATGCATCGGAAGCACATGTATAAGAAGTGGTTGCGGCGTTATAGAGACGCTCTGGTGACACGGGGTTGACTAGAGAATTCAGTAACGGTAAGTGTCCGTACACAGACGAGGATCTAGCACCGAAAACGCACAGCAGTTGACTGTCATACTTCATCGTATCCGTGACACTAAACATCGACCAACTCGTCTCTTTTTGGTCCCCGCTGCTGTAAACTCCGCTACCATTTTGGCCAATGGAAATTGTGATAACCCCACTAACTGACAGCACTCCTCCACGACATCCACTGTCAACTCCGTTCTGTGCCGTAGACATCCAGTCGAAACTGAGGACAGGATATGCACCTGTCGTCTTCAGCTGAGCAGTCCTTGAACCAAGAACTCCGGTGCAGATTTCCGTATAGAGAAATTGTGAGATAGATATGAAACTGCTACGAAAACTGTTAGTGGAGAAGTTGTATCGTGATAGACGATTGGCAAGAGCACCATCCAAATGCAGTGGACTTATAACTCCAGTCTGACTCTTTTCGAGATGGACACCAAAAGAACCTGCGAACGCTGGAAAAAATAATCATATAGTTGCTTCAAGAATCACATAATTGCATGTCTAGTTTCAGCTTAAGTATATTAATTTTAAAATCATTCATTGTAGTAGCATTTATCTTGATTGCTGTAAAAAAAAACATTACAGGAGTTGTGCTAGAGACGATGCATTCTGATGTCAATTTTATGATTTGTTTTTCATTTTCCGCCCTTCAGATTCGCATTTCTGTATGACTTTGCTCGTGCTAAAAATATTCCTACTAAATAATGAATAATATATTATTACTTATTCATTTCATTATTTAGTATATTTTAAAATCACGTGTAAACAGAAGAATAATCTTACCTTGGCCAGGAACGGAATTTGTTGTCCTAGTAGTTGACATGGTTGTAAATCTGGTTGACGTAGCATGGGGTGTGGTTGTAGGGGTCGTTGAAGTTTTAGCAGTTGACAAGGTTGTGTACGTGATTGACGTTGTGGGGCTCTTGGTTGAAGATGTAGGCCTAGTTGAGGTTTTAGTGACTGATAAGGTCCTGGTTTTTGGTGTCGTACTAGTTGTTGTCGTAGTCGTTGCTGAAGTACTTGTTGATGTCGTAGTTGTCGATTTGATAGTTGTTGTTTTTGTAGTTGTAGCAGTAGTTGTTGATGATATTGATGTTGGATTCGATGAGGGTGAGATGAGGACGTTGACACACTTCTGATTCACACACATCTAGTGACACACAAGCAAACAATTCAATGAAAAGATGTAGAATTGGACGCTACATACATAGACAAATAGATGGATATATATATATATATATATATATATATATATATATATATATATATATATATATATATATGTCGAAACAAATAGAATTAAAGATAGAAAGATGGGTAGATAGATTGGTAACTAAATAAGTAGATTGGTAAGTAGGCAGGTTGGTTGATTACTTGGTTGGCTGTTTGGCTGACTGGCTCCATGGGCGGCGATCTAGGGGGACGGGGGAGATGTCCCCCCACCTTTAAGAGTGGGGGGGACACTCCATGCATTTGTCCCCCCACATTTTGAAGAAACACCACAAAAGGTGGAGAAATGTAAATGCATGTGAGGGTTTTCGGAGCGTTTTTCGACCAGACGAGGGAAAAATTATTTTTTTTAGGAGAAGTGTCCCCCAAAACTATGAGAAAGAAGAAGGAATTTGTCCAAAAAAGTTAAAATCTTTTATAGGATGTTTTAGATGAAGAAATGAGAAAAAGAAAAGTGGTATTGGTGGGAGATGGGGAAAAAAGGTCATCAACTTTTTTTAGATGAAATCGATATTTTGTGGAGAGGAATTGGTGAAAATGAAAGCGGGGAATAAAGTAAAGAAGTGCCGAAAAAAAGAGGATAAGTGTAAGAAAAAGTTTTAAAAAAGGTGAAGGACTAAAAAAAGGTCATCAACTTTTTTCGGAGATTAAAGGGAAATTTTTCGGAGATGAAGTGGCAGAAAAATTTTTTGGGGGGACAAGATTTTCCAAAACCGGTCGTCGACGAGATCGTGGCCAACTTTGTCCCCCCCACCTCTCAGACAAGATCGCCGCCACTGGCTGGCTGATTGATTGCCTGACTGAATTACTGATGGCTGACTGACCGATTGATTGATGACTGATAGGTTGATTGATTGATTGATAAATCTTTAGCGTAACAGCATTGGATGCCTACAAGGTCTGAGTCGATTCAGTACCCGGCGACATCTTTTTTCGAAAGATGTCAGAACAAAATAATTGCTTAGTACTTTCCCATGGACAGCGGGAAAGGTTTCGGTTATTGAGGGCAACAGCGGATTTTTCCTAGGAAAGACATCACAGTAAAGAAACTCGGATAAACTGATGCTCAGCGTGGGATAGGCTTCTTACTAAATAAATAAGTATATATAATTATATATATAATATATTTATGTAACTTTAATTGTAAATAAAACAATACAAGAAAGGATATACTTGTCTGTCGCCGCATTTGGCTCCGTTTGGCACGAGTCCTGGATCCTGGGTTCCAGTTCCGAAGTCGAAGATGACAGAATGGCAGGTATAGGATTGAAGCCGTGGACAGCAGATAATAGTTCTGATAGTAATACAACGCTTTTGAATTGTCTTGACACTGAAGCTTTCCGCACATGACGTCTCTAGAGACAGCAATCAGAACTCGAAATTTGGGAAATCTTCTGAAGTATACTACCAAGCTGTGACTAGTTATTTTCTCCAAATTCAAAATACGACGATGATGACGGTAGTGGTCAATTCACTAGGTAGTCTATAGTAGTAAAGCAGCATTGACGCTGATGTTGAGAGTCATAATGAAGATGATGACAATGGCAATACATCGATATTGTATTCTAGGCCTATGAAGATACTTGATGCCGTATGGTAATATAATGATAATAACGATGAGAATAATTAATCATCGTTTTAAAAATCATCCTTTGAGAAATGATTTCTTATGCTCTCCAGATATTTTTCATATTCCTGGTGGATATGAGGTACCTCAGAAGTAGAATAATAATTTTAATAATAATAACAATAATATTATTATTATTTTTTCCTCACAGGTACTTCAGATCCCTCAGGAATTAAAAAAATTCTTCTCAGAAAACAAAATATCATTCTGAGACGGCTAGAACTCGTCAAGATTCGGCATCGATATTATTATTATTATTGTTATTATTGTAATTATTGTTATTATTATTATTTTATTTTTTTTGCCCCGAGGTATACAGGATCCCTCAGGGACTTCAATATTAATTATTGTAACATCCGGAAAATCAAACCTCGTCGTCCGGAGGCTCTGGGAATGTCCCGTTGAAAGCATTATTATTATTATTATTATTATTATTTTTTTTTTTTTTTTAGCCCCGAGGTAAAAAAGATCCCTCAGGGACTTCAAGATTACTAAAACAGTTAAGAGTCTGGAACGGCTAGAACTCCTCGGGCTCAGGCAAAAGGTGAGCAAACGTCCCGCAAATTGCAACGGCATTGAAACGTTGGATGGTCAGGGAAATGCGTTGAAACAAGAATGCAGTTTCGCGAAGGTCTCCTGTTGAAAGGGTCAGGTGTCTCCCAATGTCACTGATCAGAGATTATTATTATTATTACTATTACTATTATTATTATTATTATTATTATTATTATTATTACTATTATATTATTATTATTATTATTATTATTATTATTATTATTATTATTATTATTATTATTATTATTATTATTATTATTATTATTATTATTATTATTATTATTATTGCCGATGATGGTGATGATGATGATGATGATGATGATGATGATGATGATGATGATGATGATGATGATGATGATGATGATGATGATGATGATAAATGATGATGGTGATGCAAGTCGTATTTTTACTTGACATCGCATGAAGTATAATTGACGCCGGTCTTTGTCCAGCGGATGCCGCAGTTCCCGTAATGCGCCCCGACGCCGTTGAATCGTGTGTAACATTGATTGTCCGAAACTTGCGTTCCTGATCCCCAGAGCAACTCACACTGCGATCTATGACTTCGGCACTGACCCTGGTAGCAATAGGCTGCCTCCTGCATGGAACATCAACGCCATAGCGTCAACGACTTATGCCAGAGATATGCCAAAAGAGTTTGTCTTTGTTGCAGCTGAATTGGAGGAGAGGAAGAGAGACAGAGCTGTGGAAGATAAGGAGAACATGGAGGAGCCGAAAGAGCTGGGGAAGCAGACGAGGAGAGGAGACGAAAGACAATGAGAAGACCGAAGTGAAGGAAGAGATGGAGTAGATGAAAGGCAAATACCATTCGGAGAAACAGAGGATGACGAAGAGGCTAGCAGAAGAAGAAGACAGAGAAGAAGGAAGAAATCGAGAAGAAGGAAATTTATATAGGAGAGAGGAATTGAAGAAGAGAATGAGAAGAATGAAGCTGAGTCAGAAAAAGAAGATGAAACTGGACATTAGAAGAACTGTTGATAAGTTTGATGATGATCGATATGAGCGATTGATTCTTCTTTTCCTTCAGGCTCGAATTAATCCCTCTTTGGAGTTTAATTCGAGCCTGAAGGAAAAGAAGAATCAATCGCTCATATCGATCATCATTTGATTGTTGATCTGATTACTGTGACGACTTAGGTTGATCTATTTGGTGAAAGGAAGAGATAATTATAGGCTTGATTATATACTCCTTCTTACAATATTTGTGCAGGTTGTTCCATCTGGTTTATAGCTATCGGTCGGACAACGAGAGTCAACTCCATTGCAGGATTCAGGCAAATCGCAGTCATTAGATTTTGACCGACACTCTGTACCAGACGAGCTTATCTGTCGAAAACAATCAGTCTGTGATAATTAAGTCGCGACTATAGCAAGTTTTCAAAAAGAACGTTACACGAAGGACTTTGACAGGAGATTTTTAGATATTTTTTTATTAACTTTACGCAATTTCATTGAGGATCATATTCTATTAACTGCGAATGGAAAACTCGAAACATTTAGAGACAGCTTAGAGGCAGAAGTGTCTTGATGCACACACGCATACATACATAATACAAAGTACGCAGATGAGTACGTGTGTTTATATAAATATATTTATTCATACATACATACATGCATACATACTATGAGTCTTCTATTTTATAATCATTACTCACTTGGCATATGGAAATATCGCAGCATCTGCCGGCTGCACAAGCAGCTGACGGTTTTAAGTGGCACGTGGCGCTGTTGCAACAGGTGGTGCTGCATTCCTGTAGTTAAATATTGAACAAGATAAGGTATTCAAAATGAAATCTATAAAATTATTTAATTATTTTTAATTTTAAGGCATTAATTCGTCTTTCCAATTAACTTCTACGAATGAGAAATATGAATATATGCTTTGCAAATGACACTCTGTTGAAAATACAGGCATGAAATTGAAGGTAATCGACTAATCGGGCAAAGATCAGCATATAAAAAATGAAAATGTCAAATCATAACAAATAAATAAAGGAATTTTATCTGAAAATGGAAAAATAACCGAAGTGTCAAATGAATTTATTTAAGGGGGTAAGTTTCTTGAAATTAATTAAACAAAGATGTCAGATGGGGAAGTGAAGCAAAGGTGAGTTAAAAATCACTTTAAGAGATGAAAGATAAATTTAAGAGAGAAACTCATTTATTAAGAAATGAGGAGGAAAAGAAAAAAATAATTGTGGTAAATTATGACTGTGAGTGGAACAGTCGGTCGAATTCTGATAAATTTCTTTTGAAACATACGCTGCTCGGTGCTTTTCCGCAATCACACTGTTCTCCATCTTCAACGATACCGTTTCCACAAGTGGAAGAGGGCTGGAAGATGGTTTGTGGAATATTGTAAAGGCAGATATCAAGACCCTGGTTGAAGGAAGTGGTAAATTGGGTCACAGAGCATGTAGACCATTTCGTAGCCGGACGCTGAGAACTAAAACCAGATGACAATTCATTTATATTAGTAGACTTATCAATAATAATTCAACAATTTTTAGAGGGTCTTACAAATGCGCCCTATAAAAGCCGAGATAAATACATACATACAGGCATACAAATACATACATACATACACACATACATACACACATACATATTTAATTATTATATGCATACACCAATTAGACGAGACTAGACTAGATTAGGTATTTGTGCTCCAAGTTTAGCTTTTTAGTATCTCTCCATAAATTTTCAAGTTTACGATTTCTATTAAACGTAACTGACTTTGTCACTGAATACATGATGCAGCGGTTGTATGTGGAAGAGTCAGCGCAGCTACACCCGGAGATGCTATCGTCATGATTTAGGCCGAAATTGTGACCCATTTCATGTGCCAAGGTCGAACCTGCTGCTGCAACCTGGCTGCTGAGATCCTATGCACAAAAGACAGAAATTCTCTCACAGCACAACTTACGATGTATACCTGTATTCAAAAATATCGACGTTCATCTATCTTTTGACGTGATGACCTTTGCAGCGACTAGCGCCATCATTATAATTCAGAAATAAAAAATCATACTATTGCGATTGTATTCAGTAACTTCTATTTCGCCGATATCTAGTGCATCAACCGATGGCGAACCAAAGGCAAGCCGTAATATCAGGTCGTCATCACGAAAACATTCAGTTAGTAGTTCTGGTTAACCTCAAGTAATTGCAACTGCTCAGAAGTTTAATTGGATGAGCGATTCCTTTTCATTGTGAGAATTTGTGCTGCATTACTAACTAGGCACTCTTCTGGAATAATGGGATGGAAATTAAATCCATTCTCTGCATATCTTCTTGTGGGTTTATTATTTACTTAGCAGTAAATAGGAAATAGACATATGCCACTTAGATGCTCTTTTAATAGGGCCTTTTACACAACTATTTTAAATGTTAACGTAAATTGTTATGAGCTATCTAAATACTATTTAAATAGTATTTAATATTTCAATAGAACCCAACACTGATTGAAACTTACAGAAACAATAGATCCGGAATACTGGTTTGAACACATTGATCCAACGATTGCTTTTCCCACGACTCCACCATAGAAAGCAACTTTGCTAAATAATCAACGAAACAACCAGTATCAATGAAACTGTACTGATAACACTAACACTGATCGCAGGTTTCATATAACACTGTTAACAGATAACATTGACAAATGTTAACTGAAGCACTACATACTGGGAATTGATAAAATTGCTACATGTTTGTTGATAGCACTAATCAATACAACTCAACAACATCGATAGGGGCCTAATCGGACAGACAACACGCAACAGATGAAACTGATAGATGTCAATAATATTGATAACTTTTGCGACAGATAGAACTTGACTTTGATTACCGTGGAGAAATCGTAAAATATCTCAAGATCAATTGTCATGTATAAAACTACAGTTTGGAAATGAGAAGATCAACTGAAAATGAGAAAAAGCTAATGACAATCAGAGGGTAGCGCATTGGTTTAGATCTGGCGTAGAGTGCGAGAGGTACAGAGATCGAGTCCCGTAGGCGGACAGCTTTGTAGGCTGCAATTTGCGCCGTGTAAAATACACTGCTGTCTGTTCTGTTAGTAGTTAAGATTTATCGCATAACATGTACTTGTACAGCGCAGTGCGTTTGCAGGCGCTTAATTAAAGAAAAAATATTATTATTATTATTATTATTATTATTAAATACAGAGGAAGTGTCTCACTTGATGAGCACCGCATTGTCATTGTAATGAAACGGATTGATAGAATTCTGCCGATACGTGTACCAGCTGGAGAGAGCTCCGGATACGTTTGAATCCTGAATCGTAAATCGATCACTATCCGTCCAAACTTCCACTCCCACAAGAACGAGATAGATCCCAAGAGACTGATAAGCCTACAAGTACAGTTCTTTGCCAATCACGTAAAGGTCATCTACCTCAAGGCCAGAGAATTTTTATTGTGCTGCCATTTTCGGTTATTAGGATCTGTACTACAAAGATGGCTACTTAACAGCAGATGAGGTGTGGACATTGTGGCAAGGAAGTTTCACATCAGCGTAGTAAATGTTTTGTTGCTTTACATGTCCACTGCTTTCCTGCCTTCCACAGTCAATGAACTGAAATATCACCATCACACCATGTTGAAAGTTGAGACATTGGACTTTGCCAGTATTCACTGCTGTCAGATCCTGACAATTCGTATGCTTTATGATTTTGTCGTATAACGTGTGTTCTTCAGAATGCTGTTCGCAACTGGGTAATATAGAAACTGCTTGCTTACTTATTTTTTACATCAAACGAAATTGGCACTATGATACAAAGTCACTGCTATCTGTATTATTTTTGTTTTGACATTGTACAGCTGTTTCTATTACTATGATATGCTACTATGCTATATGACAACACAGTTGACTCTTAGTAGCGTTTTGACTCGTATTTGCTCAGCGTCCTTTTAAAAGGACACCTAAATATCTCTGCAACCAATAAAGATATGTTTTCAAATTTTTGGCTCTAGTGTACTTTTATTACAAGGACTCAATGTGCAAAAGAACATCAAAATCTGGCCACTGAATAAAAAGTGGTCATTAACGGGTTAAATTAATTTAAGCATATAACATTCGAATGACAAAGGTTTTACGAGATAAAGAGTCAGCATTAGGTACGGTATACTTCTATTGTGTGCGAAGTGAGTATACGACAGTTTTTTCAGGAGGTAATAACTGATGCAGAACATGTGTTGGGGGTTGGTTATGATGGCTGAGAAAACGTTAGAATCAGCTTTCTGGCAGAGTTGCTCGAAAGTAAGATAGGATTCCGGTAAATATCGAGACAGGATCAATCTTCGCATTGTTGCCTGAAGACGTGTGCGTCCCATTCCTCCCACGTAGTCCCACCACGCCGGTGCCGCATACAACATCCGTGAAACTGGTTGCTCTTACCACATCAGTCAATGATTGGCCTGAATAAATTGGCTGATAATCCATGTGCTTTAAGGATGCCGAGGGCGTACATCGATTGCCTGGCTTTTTTATTATATTATTTACATGCATGTCAAAGTTAAATTGTTCTGTCATCGTAACACCTAAGACCTTCAGGTGCCCAACCCTGACAAGGCCCGGTATAATTTTAGGTGTATCCTCTCCGAACCCTTTCCTAGGTCGCCGAACGATGATTTCCTGGATCATTGAGTGGTTCGGTTTTAAATTGCGGTACTCCGCCCATGCCGAGACATGTTCTAATTCAGAAACTACCAGATCGCTATTAGCTGATGGAATTAGGATGTAGCTGTCATCCGCATACTTTACCATTATATTTGTGGAGTGACATGGCTTTAGTTCAGATATTACTATTATAAAGTGTATAGGTCCAAGTCCAGACCCTTGAACGATACTTGCATTGATTTCTATTGCGCTAGAAGCGGTACCATAAACTTGGTTCTGCGTTGTCGCTTGTTGAGAAAGGCAATGATCCAATTATATAGCCTATGTTGTCAGGGATTGGCAGTTCGGCGAGCTGCTCTGCGTCGACGAGCGATGAAAACATTTCATAGCAAAAATCTAACTAGAAGTTGGAAGATTGATGAAAATATTCACGTAGCTCTAACTAGAAGCTGGATGACCGATAAAAATATAACAAACTAGAACGTTTCAAAGTAAATTTCAGACGGTTAAAGCCAAGATTACCATTTCATTTGTTTTATCAGCGATTGCATGAGATAGGAAGAGAACAGGCCCACAGCGCAAACAAACTAGGTTCGCATCTTGGGCTTGTACAGCCTTCAGATGTACTCTCACGACAGCGCGAGCGTTCGCTTGAGGACGCCACGTACGCTACATTAGGATACTTATCAACCTGATAATTTACTACAATAAACAAGCTGTTACACTTACTTAGGTATCGGGATACTTAGAAGAATGATATCGTGTGGAATACTGTTGAGAATAATCATAAAACTACTTATCTCAATAGTACCTATTAAAGAATGTCAAAGTAGCAAAGAAATCTGATGCATAGGGCCTATGCATGAACGCTAGCTGACAGATTCTTATCAGCCTGATAGCAGTTAAAGACGATGTCTCTTGTGTACTTATCAGAATGATGGAATGTAATAAAATACTCACTAATGAAGCGATGTTAACGATGTCTTTCGTTCGGCTATAAACACTGTTGACATCATATGCCCTCGCTCTATACTGGAAGCAAAACACAGAAGGGTTTAGCGATTAAAGAACACCGGCGTTATACGAGCGCAAAGCCCACAATATCTTTGTTCATCTGAGATTAAATGGTGAGAATTAAGTATTGATGTAAACTCTGCTGTTTCGGAAATAATTCCCGAGTAATCGTAATCATAGTCCGCAGATTTCTACTGCACCCAAAGAAAGCTACGCTGTAGGAACAAGTTTATTCACAAACGCTCATTCAAAACAAATCAGGTAAGGCAGATTCGTTTACGATTCAAGATCCAAGGGTCAGGCAGGTAGAAAGTCAGACGGTAACGGTGGATGTTGTTTAGAAATGGAGCGCCATGAGAAGTAATGGGAAATTAGGAATCCCGAAAATCTTAAGTAAGTAAGTAAGTATATTCTTTATTAAACCAGCTGCCAAACAGCACTCTGGTGAACAACGTCTGTTAAATAGATCTGCTAAAGTAAATAAACATACATCCGTATATATATATATATACATAGCGTTAGCCATATCGTCGCCTGAGAATTATAATGCTCTATCTTATATTTTGACGAAACGCAGAAAAACGACTTCAAAGTTTGGTCACTATTATAGGCCAAGAATTCTTAACTGGGATGTTTTGCAGGATGATACTATCATTTTTATATACCCGCTAGTGACCTGTTTTGAAAAAGAAAATGTTATTTCGACAAAGAAAAGTATAAAATATAGAAAACAACAAAAAATTATGCAAAAATGCATGTTACAGCAAAATAATTCCAACGGACAAAGTCAACGTCATTGTAATAATGCTCTAACTTAAAGATAAGGCAGTTTCCTAATCGCGTCCTGAGTATTATATTGCTCTATCATACATTTTGGTATAATATTGCTGTAACATGACGGAGTTTATAATGACAGCATTTCACGCAGTATTTATTTACTACACAACAATTATATCGAATTATATAGCTTTATTTTGGTTATTTATGCATGATACGTGTGTAGTATATTACCTTGCCAGTACAGTGTACCGTTGTTGAAGCTCAGAATGGTCCCGAGTATGTATGATAGAGCATTTTACCAGTAATTACTATTCAGTGCAATTTTGCTGTAACATTACGAAAGCAGGTCTGTGATTGGATGCTAATGATAGAGCAATATAATACCAACTATGTTTAGAAAATTTACAGCTTCGTAAGATAGAGCAATTAAATATTGCCTTATATCTTCGAAACGGCTGCTTAAATCTGCTTGCCTTTTTGTCTAATGACAGAGCAAACGTTGCACTGAAGAAATTGATACCAAACTCAATTTTTTCAAAAAATCATGATAGAGCATTATAATTCTCAGGCGACGATATATATGTATACATTACTATTTCGCATAGGTCCAGTCGGTTAGTAGGCTAAGTATACAGCATTCTGACAATTGTGGGATACTTATCACTCAATCGAAATTTGTGTAGCGCCCCTTCAGGATCCCTACTCAGAGGGGATAATTTCTGTGGAAGAGGAGTGTTTTCAGTTTCGAATGAAAGATTTGCAGCAGGTTGTAAGAAATATAAGGTTGGTGAATTCGTATGATGGGTAAGAGGATATCTAGATTTTCTACAATTTTCCGAGGCAAAACCAGAAGTAAGTTCAGATTGTGAGCAGAAACAAGACTTTGGTGCAGAATTGTGTGAAAATCCGAGAGGTAATTCTCTGTAAGTGCGTGAGTATTCTATTCTTTTTCAGGCTAATACATAGAGAGTTGTCTTGTCTTGTGCTGTCGGCTCTAGGAGCCCTAGCGATCGCCATGACACACAGTCTCCTTTGCCGTCTTGCTACTTCCCCAGTAGCCCTTGAGTCGCGCTCCGGCCTGGGAGTCCCACCATCAGCGCTCCGGCCTGGGAGTCCCACCATCAGCGACCATCGGCGTGGTTTGGTGTGTCTCATGACGATTTTCTTGGCATGTTCACAGGGGTGGTTTGCCATTGCCTTCCCCTGGTTTTGCCTGCCGTGCCCGTTCGTTCCCCTTCCTTTGGAAGGGTACCAACAGTTCCCCTTCCTTTGGAAGGGTACCAACAGTCCGCACCACGTGAAGGTGGGCACGGAGGACTTTGGTTCACCAGCCCAGGTCGGATCCGAGTCTACGCTCATGAGAGACGTCGGTCAGGTCGCCTCCCTGCTTTACTCTGCAACAGAGTGACTGGTGAACCTTTGCGGACCATAGAGAGTACTAAAGTTTTATTGGCGGATAATGTGACTTACCTGAGAATGGTCGTTTGCAACGTACACCTCAACAACTTTGTCTACTCTGTCTTTGTCTTGTGGATACAGAAATGATCGTTTCATCTGCGTTCAACAAAAGAAGGTAATTCTTCATAATTCGACAATTTTACTATTTTACCACTGTGGCGTGCAAATCACAAAACTATCACGACGCCTCTCTCTCTCCCTTCCGAATATTCATCCTTCATATTCTACCTCTCTATGTCCATGCTTCTCTTTCCGTTTCTCTTTCTATGTAAGAGTGAAATATAGCTCCAAGGTGGAAGGTGTTTATTGGTTGCTCTTTGTTCGTTCAACCCACAATTGGAGGAATCCTAAGATCCTGATCCAATGATCAATGGTTAGGTCCTGAGAACAAGATCAATGGTTAGGTCCTGAGATTGAGATCAATGGATTTTATGACTTTCCATTCAATTCTTTGCTGGTGTCGACATCAAATTCTACTGCTTGGGTCCCAGAAACAAGTTTGTAATTGCAATTAGTAACTTCTACTGCGCCAGTGTCTAATGCACAAGGTATCAACGGATCGCACACCAAAACCAAGCCTTAAATCCAGAAGATCAGTCCGTCGTGCGAACAACTTAACCAGAGCCATTACCCGGAATCTGCTAAGCTGGCTCGAATCCTAATTGCTACATTACAGGCCAAGGGTGCTACTGATAGACCACCGTGGTGCAAACTGTCTTTATATTGCAAACACTAAATTTCCTAATCGTTGATGTGGATGGACCGAGAATGGCAGAAGTTCTCTTACTCTGTGGAGGGGTCGACCAAAAGGCCCAGTTGAATTAGTGTTCGACATCCACTTCAGTTGGCGGTTCGTTCCTGCAGAGAATAATTATTGACAGGTATCTAAATATGCAGTAAATTTCGATTAGGAGTTGCTCCGTGTTCAGAAGCATTTGTACCAGTTGATACTTTAAAAGAGGTTAAGATCTAATGTGAAAATTCAGTTCATATTACGCTTACTCACTTTAAAGAAACTGAAATAGCGTGATGCGGTGTACGTGGTACAATGTAAATGTAATATTGTACGGTATAATCTGATATAATGCGATGCTATGATATGAGATGCACTGAAGCGTATCGCATAGTAGTGCGGTGAAGTGTGGTGCAGATAGGGTCAATGCCGTACAGTATAACTGGCTTGGTTATTGTCCTCCTTCCAAAAGTGCATAAGTGCATAAACGACCATACGACAGAACATCGATGGCGCTTAGCAATTGCGAGTGAATGACTTGCTCAAAGTCCTTACACGAGGATCTACTCAGTCGAGGATCCAACTCTACTCTCTGCGTTAGAGTTCAAACGCTTATCCATTAGACGATCGTGCCTCACAGTAGGTTTTAATTCATATAGTATACCATTTACCAAGTGTCATACTTCAATGTAGTTTATTGTAAACGAACACAGTGGATGGCTCCGAGTGGGGGTATTATGGTGCGAACAGAGTCCAAGCATAAAACAGTCAAACGTGTCTTGCAAACCTTGTGAGCTTTTCATCTTTCTAACAAAGCTGAAGTATTATTAACACCAGCATGACTCATAAAAGCAAGACAGGTTAATTTACGAACCGCATCTAAAGTTGGTAATGACATCGCCACGATTCCTGAAGACGCCGTGTCGACCGTTAATGTCATCTCCCTTCGCTTCAAGGTGATAGGACACGTTGCCAATCGCAAAGTAACCGCTGAAAATTACCGCAACAACAACAATAAAGACGTACAAGATTGCTCTGAGGACTGTCTTATTATTTCAATAGTAAACACCTTGAAACGCCATTGCGCCGTGACACAGTCTTGCCTATAGAAGGGCATCTCATAAATAACTTTCAATAAGTTCTTATAAAGGAAGTGCAGTGGTCTTTAGAAAAGCATGCCGCATTTAGAACATTTGGTTTACGACCAACAATATTTTACCCAACATGGCTGAAAACGTTTATGGATTCTTTTGGCGAAGAAAAATTTACCCCTACTCATAGGACTTCACCCCGCCCGGTTTAGACAATATCCCTTTGCATACACATTTTCTCTATAAATTTCGTCCTATTGAGACTATTGCCAATTGAAAATTCACCTGAGCCTTATATTTCTCTTCCGCATATCGGTCTCTCTAAGATTGCTGCACACCACAGGTCACACCCGGTTCATCAGTAGGCATTAATGGGCCATATGTGTAATTTATGTATGTGTGCATGCATCTAGGAACTTAATATCAACGCTACTGGCATTTATGTTGATACAACTCACTCATTTCACTTTATATGATGTTTCCAGAAAGTATCGTTTCAATTCGTCTATAGTGAGTATGGCTCTCTCAAAGGCTCTTCACTCTTCGATCAGTATCTGCTGAAATGCATGTTGTTCCTGGTAAACGTCTTGTCTTTGAATGGCGCTCATTCACAGTTGCCGGTTCATCGGTCTGGAACATGCTACCTCCTCATGTTTGTAACTCTCTTACCTAGGCTACCTTACGTTCTCAACTGAAACTTATCTCTTCCAGTCTGCTGATAGTTCTCAATGTTTTCCAAACCTAGTTGTGCACTTCTGAACCCCTCAAGAAGAACATTATCAAACTACAGTGGCTATATAGTGTATTGTATTGACTTACGTGATTCCTTTGCAGGTGCTGACGGCTGCGATTGACTGACTTCGGTTCCTGACCTGTCCCGTGTAGTAGCAGTGGCCAGTGACCTACGCCGTTGACAAACCATTGCAAAGTAAATCGTAGAACTATGATGAAACATACGAGGAAAATGAATAATTTGAGAGGAAACGGTGAAGCAGGAAAGGATCGAACTATGAAATTATGAAATATGCGAGGCACAGAGGAAGGAGGATTGGAGGGAGGAATGGAAGGAGTGACGTTAAATGGGAGTGTTGGAATGGAGGAGGGCGAAAGAATAAAGGAAGAATAAAGGAAGAAACAAGAAATGGATAGAAGGAGCGAGCGAGAGAAACGGAGACAGTAAGAGAGAGAGAGGGAAACAGAGAGACAGCGAGGGAGAGAGGTAGAGAGGGACAAACAGAGACAGACAGACATACAGAGACAGAGCGAGAGAGAGGAGAGATGGAGGGAATGCGGGAGAAAGAGGATGGAGGGCATTACGTGTTATCGATGAAGACATTAACAGTTATTTTGATTCTAACGACGATGAAGATAGTACTACCATGATGATATCGATGAAAATGGTGACGAGAACGCCATGGGATTGTCATGGTCCTGACCAGTGGAATTTGTCATGACCAGTGAGATTTGTCACAGCCAATTGGAGTGTCATGGTCATGTGAGATTCGTCATGGCCAGTGAAATAATTATTTATCGAGGCCAAATGGCTTTTCGTGGCTAAATGGATTGTCATTCATACATTCACTTGAGTATTTATTAAGCACCTCTTCAAAAGGGCTATTCAGAGGTGCTCCCTACTCAAGCACGGCCAAATAGAACAATTTTAAGTCTATTGTAGAACGTATCAGAGGGAGTTCTGAAGAGCAGACGCATCTCCGGAGGGAGCCCGTTTCATATCGTCGAGCCCACCACTGAGAAAGCACGATTCTGCGCGGTGGCTGTGCGGGCAAAAGCACAATGAGCACCCCTTCCCCGAAAAGCGGAGGTGGCGGCTACCCTGGACTCCCTGCACGGGGCGGTAAAGGACCCGCAGATAAGCTGGAGCACAGCTGTTGTCATGGCCATATGAGTTGTCATGACCATATGGACTGTCATGGCCATATGGATGGTCCTAGGACTCATAGCCATGATGTATTGTCATAGTCATACTGATTGTCGTGGTCACATAGATTGCCATGGCCATATGGATTGTCAGGGTAATGTAAATGCGGATTGTGATCGCCAGTGAAAGGCGGGATGGTCATGGCCAGTTGGATTTGAACTTCCTAGTAGTTTGTCATGGCCAGCTGGCTGCAATGACGATCGCAACTGTCATTGCCAGTGGGATTGCATAGAGCACCATTGTGTGCTATACGCATAAAAGTGTCAGTCCAACTTCAACCGAGCGGTGTAATGCGAAGCTTCCTCATTAATCATTCGATCCAAAATAGATATAATAAAAAATTGGTTCAAGGTGACTGCAAAGGAGAAATTTCGAAGAATGACGTCAATGACTGAAGGTCTCAGTGCAGTCGTGCGTAGCCGAGAGTCAAACAGTGCAGTCTAGACCAGCTCTGTTGTCGACGGGAGGGATTTCCTACTTCCGCGTGTGCAGAGGTAAGTTATACGTTTTACTGACCGATGTTTTTATTCTATACGATCAAATACACATACATGCGTCCATAGCCTCTGAGTAGCTCCCTTTAAGAGGCGCTATATAAATCCTGGAATGAATATAAACACATTCATAATACACACAGGAAGAATGCGAGTGTGAACATTGTATATAAGTAAAACATTCTAATGTCTTGTTATCTGTATTACTGAGATCTATCCACTTACGTGATTCACATCATTGTAGACCTCACCAGAGTTCGTGATGGCTTTTTCAATGTAAGTCGAAGCGAAGAGATATCTAGAGGAACAAGCCCACTGTATTACTTCATCGATATTGATACTTCAAGAGAATAAATAAAGATATTTATCTGAATTTCAGAAAAATACATTATGAACATTTGAACCTGTATAACATCTGGTCTTGCATAGAGGTGAATTTAGTCGAAGAACCCGTGGGAGATTTATTTTCAGGGGAAGCTGGTAATAGATAAAAGAATTTGTAACGAGAGAAGCATTATGATCGCCTTTGCAAAGATAATAATGATTCTTCAACTTTCTCATAACTTACGTGTTAAGCTTTAAGTCCAAGACAAAGGTTTCGTTGAAAGCCGTTAGCGTCACAGTAATTTCTCTGTAATGACCCGTCTGCATATCAACGGAAAGAAAACACAGTGCAACATTTATTTCTTAGATCCACATACTCTTAGTCTTGGGAAACTGCTCTTGTCATTTACTGTCTCGTGACAATATTCTCAGTAAGTACTCTCAAAAGAAAGACAAATAAATTGAAAGCTACTTCAGGAAGAACAGCTCATTCGCCCGCGTTATGTCGAATTTAATCCGTAGGAGTAATAGATAGATTGATCATACCCAGTGCCGAGTTGAAAGCCAGAGAAACAACTCCAAAGAGCCATCTAGATGCTAAGGTGTAAAAACTTTTGGATAATAAGTGGAGGGATCTTTGGATTAAATAATGCCTCTGTTACATGCACAAATACATAGGCCCCTATAGGCATATATAGGCCCTACATATAAATAAATATAAAAAACTTGCACACATACACATATTCATACATATAGAAATACATGCATGCATGCATGCATACACATTAGTTGACTTACTTCAGTCTGAGTGCTGGTAAGTACTTCACTTCCTCGACTGACGAAAAGACTGTACTCGTCATCTTCGTCCATATTGCCACCAGCATCAGCAGCAACAATAGCATCGGCAGCAGACGGGATCCTTAACTTAGAGCTGTACATACCTGTTGCAAAAGAAGACGCAGAGCCAACGTATTCTGTAACTTCATAAGTGTATTCAGTCGCAGTGGACGGAGACTATGAAATGTACAACGGACGGTTTCCGAGAATGACATGATATATAGGATGGGATTATTCCGAATACTCAGGCAATAAACTCACAGAATTAGATAAGGACAGAAGGAAAGAAGAAAGGAAGGAAGGAAGGAAGGAAGGAAGGAAGGAAGGAAGGAAGGAAGGAAGGAAGGAAGGAAGGAAGGAAGGAAGGAAGGAAGGAAGGAAGGAAGGAAGGAAGGAAGGAAGGAAGGAAGGAAGGAAGGAAGGATGGTGAATGAATGAAGAAACGGACGAAGGAACTGGTTTTGGGACAACCAACAATGGTTCTGATGAGTTTGATCGGGCGTTGTATCAAAAGCTAGGAATGAACGAACAAATGAATGATGGCATGATTTGATGACAGAGAGAATGAATGGATGAATTGATGATTGAATGTACAGATGAATTAATGAATGGATAAATGAATGGATGCTTGGATGAATGGATGATTGAATTAACTGTTGATTGACTGAATGACTTAGTCAAAAGTTGTAGGAGTATGAACATAACAAGAGCAATCCAACAGTTGGACAAAAGCTTCCTATGGGTTGATGCATCGACTAGTTCCCTGAGAGGTTCCTGAAGGACATCAAGATAAATACATGCAATATGTCATGCACGACTATTATGCTGAATTGAATAGAGCTAACGGAATGTGAACCTTCCAAAAGTGACTGAACGATATATTTTCTACATCAATCAAACATGTGAAAAAAGAGTGTGCCAGTTTCAAGGTCTGTTGACGTTTCGATTAAACTCACCGGCTGTTGGCAAACTGTTGGCTACTGTCGTTAGTACGATTAAGATTTCCAAGATAAATAACGATGATGTAAGAATCCATCGATTAGACATGACTGATGTACTACTGCAGAGGTTACCTTACCAACTCTATCACTGCTGAGCTCAAATATCTGTTCGGGTTTCGGTTTCTTTCGAATTCTCTATTAGCATCGACGAGATCTCTCAGGGCTTTTATCGGAAATTCAAATGAGCCAAGCGGTGCGAAACACGACTTCGATGTGATTCAGGCGTGACCTCGGTTTTTGATGTTACCCAAGCCTTGAGATGACTAAAGCAAGGTCTTCAGGTTAGCACCCTGTCTCGGCCCTTGGTGAATGAATCACAGCGCGATCAGTTCAAGGCGTATTTAGATGCAAAGTTCATGGTAGGCCTATACATGAACGTCCGCAGGAATTGTTTCAGGAGGGAGGTATTTTTGTAGTGGGGAGCAGAGTGACGTTTTTGAATATGAAAGAAATCAGAACACGTGACAACTTTACAAATAAATAATGGTCAAGGACTTACCTAAATAATTAAGTGTTTTTTGCATTGAAGATCGTGTTGGGATTGTTGTAATAATCATGATAATCAAAAGATTTTATTTATGTAAAAATTTGCAAAATCCATGGGGCAAATGCCCCCTCTCCCTTGCGAACGCCCATGATGGTATTTTAGCTTAGCTCAACCGTATGTATCCTGCAACACTTTATATTGTTCAGCGTGACTATATAATAACAAAGCATTAATCGATGGCGCTTAGCTGTTGTGCGTTGAGGATTACTCGTGCAAAGTTAACGGTAAACGCGGAAATATGCTCAACCATGCATTTCCTCCCCCACTAAAGACTTTACATCATTGTCATTTCACATTGCATTTTTATCTAACATCGTGCCGTTTATTCAGATGTTTCATACAACGACTTCTCATTTAATTCTAGAGACGTTGATGAAGAACGCGAAACCATTTATCAATAATCGTGTGCACATTCATGCGTGAATGTCTGCATGCACACATCTGTACAAACATACTGTAACGCTGTCCTTGAACTACACATTTATATTTAATTAAATGTCTGTAGAGTTGGGTAGTTGTATTGTGTTAAAGTCTGGAATGCGTTGGTTGTGTAAAAAGGTGTTTTAGTTAAATTAAATAATTAATTACCAGCATCTATAAACCAGCACCATTAGATATAAAATACCGAAATAGGGCACGAGGAATACGATTCACCGTGCTGGATTGTTCAGTGTAAAACTTTAAGACTTTAAGAAGAACAGAAGGAAAGAAGGAAGGAAGGAAGGCGAATGAGTGTAGAAAAGGACGATCACTTTGATGGCGCGTTGTCTAAAATCTCGGAATAAACGAACAAATGAATGATTGCATGATTTGATGACTGAGTGAATGGATAATTGAAGTGAACTGATGATTGAATGTACGAATGAATGAATGAATGAATGAATGAATGAATGAGTGAATGGAAAACTGACTGAATAGATGATTGAATGAATGGATGGATGATTGAACGAATGGATGGATGATTGAATGAACTGGTGATTGACTGAATAGATGATTGAATGAATGCATAAATAAATGGGTGATTGAATGAATGGATGGATGATTGAATAAATGGATGATTGAATGAATGGATGGATGACTGAATGTATGAATGGATAGATGATTGAATGAAAATATGGTGATTGACTGAAAGTATGATTGAATGATTGCATAAATAATTGGATGATTAAATGAATGGATATATGAATGAATGTCTGATTGAATGAATGCATAAATAAATGGATGATTGAATGAATGGATGGATGATTGAATGGATGGATGATTGAATGATATGGTGATTGACTAAATGGGTGAATAAACGGATGACTGAATAAACTAACGACTGACTGAATGATCAATCAATCAATCAATCAATCAATCAATCAATCAATCAATCAATCAACCAGACATTTATATGATGATTGGCTGAATGGATAATTAAATGAGCTGGTGATTGAATTAACTGGAGGTCGAATTAATGGATGACTGAATGAATTGGTGATTGGATGAAAGGCTGACGAGTGTCACTTAGTCTAAAGTTGTAGGAGTATAAAGATGACCAGAGCAACCCAACAGTTGGACAAAGCTTCCTATGGGATGATGCATCAACCTGTTCTCTGAGAGGTTCCTGAAGGACATCAAGATAAATACATGCAATATGTCATCCATGACTGTATGCTGAATTGAATAGAGGCAGCGGAGTGTGAACCTTCCAAAAGTGGCTGGACGGTATATTTTCTACATCAATCATGCATGTAAAAAGAGAGTGTGCCGTTTTCAAGGTCTGTTGACATGTTGATTGAGCTCACCGGTTGTTGGTAAACTGTTGGCTTCGGTCATTAGTACGATCATGATTTCCAGGATAAATAACGACGATGCAAGAATCCATCGATTGGACATGGCTAAAGTACAGCTGCAATGGTTACCTAATTACCAGTTCTATCGCTCAACTGTTTAACTCAACTGGTTGTTACGTTTTTGCTTCTTTGCGAGTATTCTTGTGGCATCTAAGGGATTCCTCGTGTTTATATTATAGGAGATTCAAACCAGACCAGCGATGCGAAACACGGCTTATGTGACATACGCCCAACTTCAGTTTTGGATTTTCCCCAAGTCTTAGGATGAATGACGCGAGGTCGCTACTGGTACCCCAGTTCTTGTCGTCTGAGTCATAACGTGATCACTTATGACGTATTTAGATGTATGGTCCATTCTACACACTGAGCTTCAGTGTCTTTCCTCCAAAACTTCGCCTAGTTATCATTTCTGTATTTGTTCAGCGTGACTATCTCATAATAAAGCAACGATAGATGGTGCTGAGCAACTGTATGTTAAGGGCTAGCTCGTGCAAAATTCGCCGCCACACCTAGTATTTGCTTCACCCGTTCAACATCTTTTAGCAAACATGATGTAATGTTTGTGCCTGTATTAAGATGTTTAATAAAGCTATTAAGACTTCTTCGTATTCTTCAGTTCTTCTCTCATTACGTTTACCAGTTAGCGACGTCAGCACGTACAAACTCACTGACACACTTACAAACATTAATACATACATACATACATTTATGCAAACGTGCATACACACTACGTCCGTACATGTACATTACACACTCATACATACACAGATGCACACACATACAAATACATATACACGTATACATACATGCATACATACATACATACATACATACATACATACATACATGCATACATACATACATACATACATATATACATACATACATACATACATACATAAATACAAACATACATAGATAAATAAATACGTAAATACATGCATACATAAATACATACATAGACACATTCAGACACACATATACACATGCATAGATACACACACATACACACATTCATACATGCATGCTCACACGCGCATATACGTACAGACATACAGACAGATAGACAGACAGACAGACAGACATACGTACATTCAATGATGTCCATACGATCACACAATATCATCTTATGATTAGACGTTCGTCGTTGAATTTCAATATTATATAAAGACGTGTTAACATTGACAGTTAATTAGATACGTAATTAATTAATAACTAGCTGTAAACCCGTGAAAAATCACGGTATATATAAAAAAACAATTATTATTGCAGTGATAACAATAACGTCATATTATAGGCCTATATGTGTGGCGGTCAAGGCCACAGTGCGTAAGTGGGAAGATTTATTTTATGCGAATAGCATCGTTTTCTTTCAGTTTACATGCGAAGGGAACAGCATCGTTTCTCTTAATTTTTCATGCGAAGACCCAGCATCGATCATTTAATTTTTATTTAATTTCAATAGGCAACTGGCCGGCAACGACCGTGGCAGGGAAGCCCGATCGACGGTCTGAAGCCAGCGCATAGCGAGCAGACGCGCTCATTCGGGATGCATAGAGCCTGCCTCACGGTGTGCTGCTTTATACGTGAAGAGTTGGTTCGACTCTTCATACATAGCAATACTGTCAAACAGCGTTGTTGGTTAGCGATTCAGTTACCGATTCAAATATACTGCACTCAGTGTGGTAGGCGAGTGATTTTGGTTACGACAGAGTCAGAGTTCGAGTTTCCGGTTAGTACAAATATATTTACGGACGAAAGGGGCGTCCGAATAATATAATCAGGCGATCCCGAGTACAGCTAAAGAAGTTCACTGTTGGGAGACGGGCCGACAGCGCCGATCCGGCGGGTTGGATCCCTCAGTTGATCGCGAAGCGGTCTAGATCCCGATCGTGGGAAATCTACGGCTGAGTAATACTCGGGGAAGGATACCGTTGATACACAGGAAAACCAATTCAGTGTGAGATCGAAAACCAGGGTGAATTTGGCGACGGGCAGGAAAGTCCCTCTTGGGTTTTGAAGAACTCCGCGATCGGAGCTTGTCCGGTAACCCATGGGAGTAGAGGTGACCTTCTTAAGGTAGCCATTTTCTGGAATTCTGAAATCCTTGAAACCAAGAGTAAATTTGGCGTCGGGCAAGGAAATCCCTCTTGGAGTTCGAAGAACTCCAAGATCCGACAGTGTTTGGTTTTACCCACTGAGAAGAGTTTTACGCGAATTCGGCGTACTCGACACAAGGGAAGTTCTACGCACTTTCGGCGTACTCGGCCGGGAGGATTTTACGCGACTTCGGCGTCCTCGGCTGGGAGAGTTTTACGCGACTTCGGCACTCGGTGAAGTGACCGTCGGGATACCTGAAAAACCCGATTTAGCACAAAAACGATAATAAGGGTAAATTTGGCGACAGGCAGGATCGGAGCTTGTCCGGTTACCTGTGAGAGTAAGCGTGACCCTCGTTAGGGAACCAAAATTCGGAAATTCTTGGGAACAAAATTCAGGACATTCTGGTAACCTTACGGGGTCGGCGTTACATTTGGATTGTGACACTTGGATGGCTGACACGCCGGTGGAGCGTTGGAGGGGCTCCATCGCCCGGTAACTAAAAATAGTTACTGGGAAAGACCACTGTTACCGAAAGACCGCAGTACGGGAAAAGACCGCCCGACAACTGATTACAGTGCGGTAAGACCAGGAAAAACGATAGAGTCAGGAAAATCTTGTATTCAAGCCAATCGTTATTCAGAGCAAATAACTTGGTGATCGAAACACGTAGTTCCGAGAACTGACCGAAGTGCGAAGTAGGGCCCACCTCGTGCGCCGGTCGGAACACAGTTCTGCGTGCGGTTAGGGAGGTTTTAGACCTAGAACCTGTCCTATCAGAAGAGAGTGTCGTGAGACCAGTATACCGCGTTAATATTACACGTGTATATATTATCGCAAGATGTTCGCGTGTTTGAGACGGCACGACGTGACGACTCGTCAGATGTACACCTTGTCCTCTCGGACAAGAGAACGTTCAGAGTTTTCCCCTATTGACGATAACTCGAGAGTCATGAGATGCAGAATGGTACGTGAGGGTTCGGTTAAGGTGGAGAAAAAGAGAAAGTCGTTGACTAAGAGATCTCACAGGAAGCTGAGGACTCCTGCCGGCAAGAGAGCGAACCCTGTTCTAAAGGACGGCCATCCTGAGGACGAGGACGTTGCCCACCCGGCGACCGCGACAGTGGCAGAGTCCGAAAGTGAGATGGAGCTTGACAGCGACACTGTTCGCAAACAAGCGATACCCTCGGGACCTCCTCTTGGAGAAATGGGCACTGAGAGCGGAGACAGGGAACCGCTCGTCTACAGCAGAAGTAGACAGGATAGTGACCCGGGCGACTCCAGAAGGTCGGTTGGCTGGAGCCGAACCCAGCCCGACGACGAAGCAGCGTCTCGGGTAAGACCGACACAAGTTGGTACCACGTCTGATGAAGGGTTAGTTGATCTCGAGCGACGAACGTCACAAACTGGTACCAGAAGTGGGGTTCTAACGTTTTCTTGTCACAGAACCAGGCAAGGTCAGGAAGATACCGAGGACGAGTCGGATGAAGTGCCCCATAGTGAGCACGGAGGCGCGCGTCCAAAGTTACGTAAACGGAAAAGCAAACGAAGGTTGCTTGATGAAACGGGTGCACCTGACGAAACCAGTGCATTTGAAACGGAAGCTGGAACCCGCAGTGGGCGTGAAAGAGGTTTCCATGAGGATAACGGATGGTTGATAACCGTTCCAAAGACTACGGAGGTAGTACAGAACGATGTGAATAACGAGACATTCACACACTGGCGAGAGACCGTTGGTGAGAGTAGGTTTGACAGGTCCAAACCACTCGTCGACAATAGATCGGGGAACCTTGTGCAGGTTCAAGTACCTAGTATTGTACGGGGCAGGCAACCTGTACAGTTGAGACAGGCTTGTGATAGGCCAAGAGACATTGAGACAGGCCTGAAACCGCGGGGTGACGCGGTAGTGCAGAAAACGAGTGGTGACATCGTGGCGCAGCAGCGAAACGAAGGTAATCGAGTACCGTTTACCAACATGGAAGAAGGTCGCCCAAGACCTGTGACCGATGAGGTAGATTGGCAAGCGGAGATGTCTTACCTGCGACAGAGTGTGGCAATGATGAGTTCGAAACTTGAAGAACTGTCTGTTCCTGCTGCTCAGCATGCGAAGTCTTACCGACGCGAGACATCGGGGAAACCTACGGGCCCAGGTTGCCAGATGGATCGCCGAGGGAAGCTGCAGATCGAAGAGCCGGCACGGAGCCGAGGTAACACAGAGACACGTGAGGAAGTTTCGCTTTCGGAAACTTCGGAAAAGTTACGTAGCCGCTATCTTCCCGAGGACAGCGGGAGAGAGTCACACGGAAAAACGGCAAGGCAATCGAGTCGACAACGTCTGTTGACAAGAGGAAGAGTTGAGGCGAAATTACGTTCGTCAGTGAGTTCTTCGGATTCAGACACCGATAGTGTTGGTCCAGAAGAGGCCATGAGAACCGGAGTTTTTGACAGGAAAAACCTCCGCCAACGAGGAAGACATGAGAGTTATGAGAAAACTGAAAGGGAGACGTATGGTAAGGAACGTCTACCAGAGTACGAGAGACGCGGTTTAAAACAGGCACTTGATAGAGAAACCGAGAGAGAATCGAACATGGGAAGAGACAGAGATCATTTGGCCTGGGATGAGACCCACGAGCGGTACTCTAAAGGGCACAAACCAGATTCGAGAAGTCGTAATTGTCTTAGGTACGACGAATCTGACAGACCGCCAGAGTCAGGGAAAAGAGATATTCGCGAAGAAGACAGAAGAGTTACGTTCGTCAACGGAAACTCTCAGAGTTCTCGCAATAAATATAAACGATCGGAGTCCAAAGACTACGAAGGTGGTGAGCCTCGTAGAAAAGGTCAGAGACAGGCTGAGTACATCTCTGATGAAGACAGTGCAACGTCAGGCGACCGAGAGATGACTACGATGTCTTCTAAGTGGCGTACAGGGAAGACGTTGGGTACTCTGAGGGGACAGAGTCGGCACCGGTCAGTGGTGAGGACAGACGAGGAAAACGGTTCCAGGAGTAACGATGAGGACAACCGGAGAGGAAATCCCAAGAAGAGTGTCGGAAGATCACTTGTTACGCGGACAAGAGGCGACGACCGATCGGATCGCGGTATACGAATCAAGCTAGAGAAGTACGACGGCAAGTCAGCGATCGCAGCCTTTCTAGCAAAGTTCGAAGTTTGTGCACGGTGCAACCGGTGGAGTGATCAGGAAAAAGCAGACCAGTTAATGTGTGCCCTAACGGGTCCCGCTTCGCAGCTGTTGTGGGACATGGGTGCACAGAGGGACGTGTCTTGGCGAGAACTTGTTGAGCGGCTTAAGGCCCGGTACGGGTCTGATGACCAAACTAGCCTATATCGGATGAAACTTCGCACTTACCGGCAGGCTCACGGAGAAACGCTGAGTAGTGTAGTGCAGGAAGTAAGGAGGCTAATGGCTTTGGCATACCCAGGACCGACAAGTGATATCGTCGAGACGGTCGCTTGTGACGCTTTCATTGATGCACTGGCAAACCAGGATTTGGGGCAGAAGGTGCGCGAGCGAGAACCAGTTAACCTCGAAGCGGCGTATAAACATGCGGTGAGGTTGGATGCCTATGGTCGATCTTCGACACAAGGTGGTGATTTAGACCGGAGACACGCGAGAGTTAAAGTTACCATGGAAGACCGAAAAGACTCGAGCACTGAGGGGCAACAGTCTCGTCGTCTAGAAGATCTCGAGCGAAAGATTAAAAATCTTTCAAGAGAACTTGATCGAGTGACAATAAATCAGAATTTGGGCATCGTCCCGAGAAAACCTCATGAAAGGGAGAACAGTTCTGATCTAGCTGTGGGAGATCAGAGGACAACCGAACCGAATGTGGGATGGCGACGGATTTATCCGCCCACACGGTTGCGTAACCCGGATATCGAATGCTACTTGTGCAAACGAAAAGGACACATAAAGCGATTTTGTCCTCAGAGAAACGCTGAGACGAATGGTGCAACCGGCACCAGTGAACCTACAAAGGCTGAACCGATACAAGAGGAAACCCAAAACCGACTGGTCAAAGGCAGTAGGGTGGCCTACGTGGTTGCGAGACTGGCAGGAAAACGTATACACTGTCTACTTGATTCTGGAAGTGAAATGTCACTTGTGCCACGACGTTTCGTGCTAGACGCTGTGCTAGTACCGTCAGAACAGCGACTCCTAGCCGCTAATGGAAGTCAGATTAAGGTGGATGGTGAAACTAACCTTAAGATTCGGATCGGAAAGCAGGTGTACCCTGTACCCTGTCTAGTTACAGACCAAGTGACAGAAGTGATCTTGGGGTTATCTTGGCTGGAAGCCAATCAGGCAAGATGGGACTTCGCAAGTCGATGCGTTTTCCTTGGGAGCGAGAAGATCCCCCTGAAAGAGGTCGTTACCGAGTCCATGTGCCGGAGGGTTACTGTGCAAGAGGACATAATAGTTCCTCCAAGGAGCGAAGTTGACGTTCCAGCTTGGGTAGTATACCCGCATTTCCAAAAGGATAACGAAGATTGGACGACCATTCCAATGGAATTATCAAAAGATTTGATAATCGGACGTACGTTGGTGACAGGAAGAGACACGGAAGTGTGGATCAGGATGTTGAATGTTGGAGACAGAGATTCGCTAGTCAAGAAACGGACTGAATGTCCGCTGGAGCGAGTGAACGTAGTCGATGTGACAGTTAATCGAGCCCGAACGGAATCGTATGATGAGCCTTACCGAAGCGAAAATCCGGAGAAGCCTATGGGCCCAGGTTATCCGGAGGAACGCCGAGGAAAGCAGCAAAGTACGATTGACCGGTTTGGATCGAAGATTAGTACAACGGCCAGTGTGGCGGAGCAGACGCTCAACCCACTTGCCGAACAGACCCTAAAACGACTATGGGAAGAAGTGCCAGCAGACATTTCGGAAGAAGAGCGAATCAGGTTACGAAAACTTGTGCTAACGTACAGCGCAACGTTTTCCCTTAACGAAAGTGATAACGGATTCACTTCGGTGATCCAACACGAGATCGATACAGGACAAGAGAAACCAGTTCGGCAACCTTTGAGACGTCAACCGCTTTCCATGTTACCGGAAGTTGATCGTCAGGTAGAAGACATGTTGAGACAAGGAATTATTGAACCTTCGATATCGGAATGGGCATCCAATGTCGTAATGGTTAAGAAAAAGGATGGCAGTATGCGGTTCTGTATCGATTACAGGCAACTGAACCTGAAGACACGGAAAGATGCTCATCCGTTACCCCTTATCCGCGAGAGTTTAGATACCCTGGGTGGCGCCAGATGGTACAGTACGTTCGATTTGAGAGCAGGTTATCACCAGATGGCCTTGCACCCAAGAGACAAACACAAGACCGGGTTCGTTACGAGAAGGGGCAGCTTCCAATTCAAAGTGTTACCTTTCGGATTGTGCAATAGTCCGGCCTCGTTTTGTCGACTAATGAACTTAGTCTTGACAGGGCTAAACTATGACATCTGTCTGGTTTACTTGGATGACATAATTGTGTTCTCGAGAGACGTAGAGACGCACATGCAACGTCTAGAGATGATTTTCAGGAGATTACAAGAGTATAATCTCAAGCTGAAACCATCCAAATGTTACCTGTTACAACAGAGAGTATTGTTTCTTGGTCACGTTTTGAGTGAAGAAGGGGTCGCGACGGATCCGAGCAAGATCAAGGCCGTAGAAGAATGGTCTGCTCCTCGGAACTTGAGGCAAGTCAGATCCTTCGTTGGTCTTTGCTCCTATTACCGACGTTTCATACATGATTTCGCGGTGGTAGCTCAACCACTTCATTTCCTGACCAGGAAAAATGTACCGTTCCATTGGACTGACGAATGTCAGGGAGCTTTCGAAGAACTTAAACGAAAGTTGGTTTCCGCACCTATACTTGGGTTACCGAACGACGAGGGCCAGTACATCCTAGATACGGATGCCTCGGCATACGCCATTGGAGCGGTGTTATCGCAAGTACAAGAAGGAGAAGAGACAGTGATTTGTTACGCGAGTCGGCTCTTGTCGACGGCGGAACGGAACTATAACGTTACCAGGCGAGAGTTGTTAGCTGTGGTGTATTTCTTGAAAGAGTTTCGTCAGTACTTACTGGGTAGTAAATTCCTACTCAGAACAGACCACTCCGCACTTCAGTGGTTACGCAGAACACCGGAACCGATTGGCCAACAGGCTCGTTGGTTAGAGATGATAGAGGAGTTTGACATGGAGATATGTCACAGACCGGGAGCAAAACACGGTAACGCAGACGCGATGTCTAGAGGTCCGGGTGAGGAACAACCTAAAGTGGTTACCATGAGAGTTACGAATGAAGACGTGATGTGGGCACGTCCGATCGGAGAAGTAACGCGCTCCGAGGTTACCAGTGAAGATACAGGCCAGGAAATCCGTTGGACAAAGGAGTTTCTTCGAAGAGAACAGCAGAGCGATTGCAATATTGGTACGGTCCTTGATTGGAAGGAGTCGAAGCATCATCCAACACAGGCAGAACTATCACCTGCTAACGGAGAGGTGAAAGTGTTGGTGAGCAACTGGAATCAGCTGGAAGTCCTGCAAGGAGTGTTACACAGAGGCTGGATTCAGGGTAACACAGGAAAAGCTGAGCGATCTCAGTTAGTTGTGCCCTTATCTCTACGGCAAGAGATGCTTCAGTTAACACACGCAAGCTTTGCCGGAGGACATTTCGGGATTCGGAAGAGTTTGACTCAGTTGCAACGCCGGGCGTATTGGCCGAGTTGGAAGGACGATGTTAGACGGTTCTGCCAAAGGTGCGATCGCTGTGCTCGTTATCGAAGGGAGAAACCTCCAAGACACGGTTACATGCAGACTCCTGTGGTCGGTGAACCAATGGAGAGATTCGGAATTGATATAACTGGTCCACGCTAATGGTTGTGCACGTGGATAAATTGAAGCCGTTTTACGGTAAACCTCCGAGTACCTGGTTACCGGAGAGGGACAGAAATCTTGAGTTACCTACAGTAGACTGGCCAGTCCTGGCTCAAGATCCTAATGCAGAACATGAACCAGAGGAACCTTCAGAGAATCCAGACGAGACCGCTGATCCAGAATTGCCACCTGGACGACGGACGAGACGAAGACCTCGCTTGGATGGATGACTACGACTGTAGAAGTCCTTGTTAGTGACCTTCTGAAGCAGACGTGTATCTAGGACCAACTAGATAAACGCTTAATTGCGTTGGTTTCATTGACTATTGGAGACCCATGTTTCAGTTGCCCTTTTGATGAGAGTATTTCTTTTGAGCGGTATCTGGGAGCATACAGTACCGGTGCTACCAGCAACGCTTAATTGCGTTGGTTTGACAGATTGTCAGTGAATGACTGTTTAAGTTTCCTTTTGATAATATGTTTCGGTTAAACATTGGATTAGTGGTTAGTACTGAAACAAGTAAAGATTCCAGTACTAGGACGCTTCATTGCGTTGGTTCTACAATATGATAACTTGTACTATTATTTTGCTTTCACGATTTTGAAGTGATACCGGGTGTGACTGATCGACAATGGTTACCAGATCGGGAGACAGTGGGCGACTTTTCTCTCCTTAAGTTCTCCTGGCCCTTGGGGTCCGGTAGAGCCTAGGTTCATGATAGAGGGCCTGTTAAGGTTGGCGATTTGTCAGGTACGACAGGTTGCCAGTAGGGTGGTGGTTCGGATCGAAAGCATCATTAAAAAGGCTGTCGCTTTCACGGTTCTCATCGTGTTTGGCGTACGTGCGGGGTGCCGAGAGATCGAAAGCATCATTAAAAAGGCTGTCGCTATCACGGTTCTCATCGTGTTTGGCGTACGTGCGGGGTGCCGAGATTGTTGATAGACCGCCCTATAACCAAAGGTGCATTTGGTTCCTTGCTCTCTAAGTGGATCTGGGTTGGGGATGTTCCTGTCACGTTTGATTAAGGTCCCCGATTTTGGCAGAGATGCTCCGCATCTAAGTAAGGTGGGGAGAGTGTGGCGGTCAAGGCCACAGTGCGTAAGTGGGAAGATTTATTTTATGCGAATAGCATCGTTTTCTTTCAGTTTACATGCGAAGGGAACAGCATCGTTTCTCTTAATTTTTCATGCGAAGACCCAGCATCGATCATTTAATTTTTATTTAATTTCAATAGGCAACTGGCCGGCAACGACCGTGGCAGGGAAGCCCGATCGACGGTCTGAAGCCAGCGCATAGCGAGCAGACGCGCTCATTCGGGATGCATAGAGCCTGCCTCACGGTGTGCTGCTTTATACGTGAAGAGTTGGTTCGACTCTTCATACATAGCAATACTGTCAAACAGCGTTGTTGGTTAGCGATTCAGTTACCGATTCAAATATACTGCACTCAGTGTGGTAGGCGAGTGATTTTGGTTACGACAGAGTCAGAGTTCGAGTTTCCGGTTAGTACAAATATATTTACGGACGAAAGGGGCGTCCGAATAATATAATCAGGCGATCCCGAGTACAGCTAAAGAAGTTCACTGTTGGGAGACGGGCCGACAGCGCCGATCCGGCGGGTTGGATCCCTCAGTTGATCGCGAAGCGGTCTAGATCCCGATCGTGGGAAATCTACGGCTGAGTAATACTCGGGGAAGGATACCGTTGATACACAGGAAAACCAATTCAGTGTGAGATCGAAAACCAGGGTGAATTTGGCGACGGGCAGGAAAGTCCCTCTTGGGTTTTGAAGAACTCCGCGATCGGAGCTTGTCCGGTAACCCATGGGAGTAGAGGTGACCTTCTTAAGGTAGCCATTTTCTGGAATTCTGAAATCCTTGAAACCAAGAGTAAATTTGGCGTCGGGCAAGGAAATCCCTCTTGGAGTTCGAAGAACTCCAAGATCCGACAGTGTTTGGTTTTACCCACTGAGAAGAGTTTTACGCGAATTCGGCGTACTCGACACAAGGGAAGTTCTACGCACTTTCGGCGTACTCGGCCGGGAGGATTTTACGCGACTTCGGCGTCCTCGGCTGGGAGAGTTTTACGCGACTTCGGCACTCGGTGAAGTGACCGTCGGGATACCTGAAAAACCCGATTTAGCACAAAAACGATAATAAGGGTAAATTTGGCGACAGGCAGGATCGGAGCTTGTCCGGTTACCTGTGAGAGTAAGCGTGACCCTCGTTAGGGAACCAAAATTCGGAAATTCTTGGGAACAAAATTCAGGACATTCTGGTAACCTTACGGGGTCGGCGTTACATTTGGATTGTGACACTTGGATGGCTGACACGCCGGTGGAGCGTTGGAGGGGCTCCATCGCCCGGTAACTAAAAATAGTTACTGGGAAAGACCACTGTTACCGAAAGACCGCAGTACGGGAAAAGACCGCCCGACAACTGATTACAGTGCGGTAAGACCAGGAAAAACGATAGAGTCAGGAAAATCTTGTATTCAAGCCAATCGTTATTCAGAGCAAATAACTTGGTGATCGAAACACGTAGTTCCGAGAACTGACCGAAGTGCGAAGTAGGGCCCACCTCGTGCGCCGGTCGGAACACAGTTCTGCGTGCGGTTAGGGAGGTTTTAGACCTAGAACCTGTCCTATCAGAAGAGAGTGTCGTGAGACCAGTATACCGCGTTAATATTACACGTGTATATATTATCGCAAGATGTTCGCGTGTTTGAGACGGCACGACGTGACGACTCGTCAGATGTACACCTTGTCCTCTCGGACAAGAGAACGTTCAGAGTTTTCCCCTATTGACGATAACTCGAGAGTCATGAGATGCAGAATGGTACGTGAGGGTTCGGTTAAGGTGGAGAAAAAGAGAAAGTCGTTGACTAAGAGATCTCACAGGAAGCTGAGGACTCCTGCCGGCAAGAGAGCGAACCCTGTTCTAAAGGACGGCCATCCTGAGGACGAGGACGTTGCCCACCCGGCGACCGCGACAGTGGCAGAGTCCGAAAGTGAGATGGAGCTTGACAGCGACACTGTTCGCAAACAAGCGATACCCTCGGGACCTCCTCTTGGAGAAATGGGCACTGAGAGCGGAGACAGGGAACCGCTCGTCTACAGCAGAAGTAGACAGGATAGTGACCCGGGCGACTCCAGAAGGTCGGTTGGCTGGAGCCGAACCCAGCCCGACGACGAAGCAGCGTCTCGGGTAAGACCGACACAAGTTGGTACCACGTCTGATGAAGGGTTAGTTGATCTCGAGCGACGAACGTCACATATGTAGGGTTCGGGGATACTTCATGGTTCGTGGTTGAAGTAGAAATGACACGGAAGACGCTCATTGACTCAATTAAAATTTCAACCGTGAAAGGGCCGTGTGCAAAAGAATTTGAAAACGAGTCAGTTTGATGCTAGCGGTCAAGAACGATGGATGTTCGACATGAACTTCTGATTGATCGAGTGAATAGTGATATTTTACCGATAGTAACAATCAGCATCGTATTGAATTTGAGGGAATCGATCGACCTCTAATCACTGATTGGTATAGTGACGTTATCGATTAAGAAGTTACCGAACTGGAACGTTACGGAGATCGACATTGTTTTGGTGACTAGCGACGATTGAGTAATCGTTTGAGTTGTGTTCGAATATAAAACGCCAAACGACGTTTTGTGACTTTGAGGAAGTGGTGAAGAATAGGCTTACGCTAGATGGACGATTTGACGAGGAGAGGGAAACGCTAACTTTGCATCGTTAACCTAAGGACTCTAACCCAGAACAAATTCGAGATGGTGGCTATCGGAAAAAGTCATCATAAGATGGGGGCTGCAAGAACTAAATACGGCGACTACGAATCAAATATGAGTGACAAGCAACCATCAGCAAACAGACTTCCAATGGAGGGAGTTAGATTAAGTCATAATACTTAAATTTAGCTCTATAAAACAGAATGATGCTGGTCTAAGTAAGGCTAATTTTATAACGATAGGAATAGACATATATGTGTAATAGGTACAGTGTGTTATTCTTTGAGAAAACTGTGTGATACTGACTTGCTCTTGACCTTGAATTATTCTTTTAAAATGTACTTAGAGAGTCGAATGCATTGCCAAATTGAAATTGAAATGAACATTAGTCTAGACATTGCATTCTCAATAATGTTAGGATTGATTCACAAGTAACGAGGGTAAGAACCAACCCCAGGCCTTAAAGGGACGTTACAGTACATTATATACGAGGTCTCATATTTCGAAATTGAGCGATCACAGATGCATCTAGATGGGTGCCATAGACAGACAATAAGACAAACAGACAACTATCGAAACATACCGAGAGGTATACAGATTAATAAGTAGGATTCCAAAACAATAATACAAAGAGGAGCAGACAGAGAAACAGACTGACAACACGAATACACATTTTATTTCAAAAGCCGCTTGTTTTAGATGTCAGGCTGAAAGGTCCACCTGACGTTAATCATCAATTACTAGTGTATTTGCCCGTCATATCATGACGTCATATTACAGGCCTATATGTATCGTTGGTTATCGCCGTCGTCAAGACCGCCGTCGTCAAGACAAACGGTTTATGTTTCACAATAGAACAGAACCCGTTTGTGACGTAGCATCCCCCGACAGACGGACACTATAATGGATAATTTTTAATTAGGGCAAACTTATGAATCAGCGATATCTGGACCTAGGGAGAGCTACTCCTATGTGAAACTGTGGAATCAGTTTCGCACATCTGCACACGTTCCACCCCTTCCCAGCAGCAAATGACGATGAATAGGCAGTCCGAGATGACGATGACACAGGCAGTTCAGAATTATCAGTATAAATAGGTCGTAGTTGGCTCTTCAAACAGGCAGTTTTGACACTTGCATAATGAGGAAGAAGACGGGTGATTTCGCTGTGAACTGGTCGATGGCCCTTGCTGGTTTTCTGATACTCGTATACGCTCCAACGGACAGAAGCTTCGAAGAAGACGCTATCAGTGACTTTTAGTGCATGTGGCATTTAAGTAATTCTCCTCTCTATCGCTGTCATTGTCAAGACCAGCTCCATCTTTTCTCCGGGGGATAAGTGTTCTGGCGCTTTCTCTCTACTGCGCAATGTTACCTAGTTTGTACGTCGGCCAGCTGAACTTCCGCAGTGGACCATAGAAGCATTTGGTCTCGTCTGTGTGTCTTTCTGGAATGAGTTGCCTAGCTATTAAGGACATGAGATTTCTTTCTTTGCCTCTTTGGCGGAGCGCTTGAAAACCATTGTAGTTGAACGAGGCCTAGTCTTTTCAGACTACGGACAACTCTATGAATTTCATTTCAAGAGGCTTTATATAAAATTGCACTAACAATTACAGCAGCAGTTTATGGGTTTTTCAATTAACAGCTAGGGATGTCTGGCTTTTAAAACGCCGCTGACTGGGTGAGTGCTTCAGCAAATCGATGTACGTCGCATAATCTTCTTTATATATTCATGCACCTTTTCAAACTTCTTACTATCTTGTACAGTTTCCCAGAAATAGGCACAGATCCAAATTACAGGCTAATAGCACACTGCAGTTGTTCTTTACTTGAGGTTGCCAAAACTTCAGAAAGTGTCGGAGAATATATTCGGATCTTTAATGTATGAAGATGAAAGCTCGTAACGATAGCTTCGCTTTCAATATCTCGAAAACAACAGCTATTAAATAGTTGTTGTTTTTGAGATATTGAAAGAGAAGCTATCGTTTAAGCCTATACTGTTTCCCTTATGGAACTTTGCCATGCAGTCCTAAATGGCAAGATTAATTCAAACTGCCTTATATACAAGCCAGATTAAAAAGATTTGGAAGAAACGATTAATATTGAATCTTTTTTATCTGGCATATATATAAGGCAGTTTGAATTAATCTTGCCATTTAGGACTGCATGGCAAAGTTCCATAAGGGAAACAGTATAGGCCTAAGCATTGGATGTTACACAACATACGAAACATTCGAACGACTGCTTCTTGCATGCCTACGGTACGGGTGTTGGACTTCCCATTATTCCCCAGACTTAGCATTATTCCTCAGACTTACCATTATTCCTCAGACTTGCCATTATTCAACGAGTTCATCTGATTTTTCTTTTTTCTTCATATCTATGCCTACAAGGTTAGTGTTCTTGGTGAACGAGCTTTTCGGTCGATGGACCTAGATTTTAGAACTCTCGACGTATCTGTTCATTGTACTCAATCGCTTGTATTTCGTTCCAATAGTAATGGTAATGGCAATTGCAACTTTAAATAGCGTCATTTACACAGAGGTTCATCAGAGGCGCTCCCGAATTAACACAATGAAAGCACGATCCAACAGAATGGTCTTCAAACGTTTGCGGAAAACAGGCAGAGAGAGGCTGTTTAGGTTTGAGCTGATTCTCTCCCTTCCAAGCTTTCTGGTCCACAGTGAAACCCTCCGTAACAGCTGCTCTGTCTCTCTCTAACCCCTCTCATACGACGCAGCGCTCGTGAATAAGCTGGTGCTTCGCGCTTGGCTTTACGGTGTAGAAACGGTTCCTCAACAATTAAAGATGCAAGTGATCGTATGTCCTGTGGGAGATTGTTCCACAGAGATTTATGACGAAAAGCGCGCCCATTTCGCGCAGACTTGCGAGAGCGTGGGACCAAGAGCTGGCCATGGGAAGCCGAACGCAGTCGTCCGCGGCCGAGACACTTGAAATCGATGGGAAGAGCATCGAGATGTAGCCAGGTTCCGAGTGGGTGACTGAAACCCGGTCCATGAAGAGCAGTTTAAACAGTATTGTCTTCTTAACGGGGAGCCAATGCAAGTTGTCGCGCATGTAAGCTGATATGTGCGACTATCGTGTATGTCCGATATGTGCTCCTTCACTACGTTACGTGTGTGATATGTTTTACTGGTTCAACCTCCACCCACACGTCGATAGATCTTAGAATTTAGATAGCGGTTAACGTATTTTTAGCAATCAGTTGGGTCATTTCGTAATTGTAGTTATTGATTGCTGCCGGTGTGTGTGTGTTAGTGCAGAAAAATGACAGGTCCTATTCGACCTACTGTAGCTGTAAATATTCTGCTGGGCGTATATTTTTATGAGTCCCATATGTACCTGGTTGCGGGAGCTGTGTGTGTAAAACCAAAAGTTGGATTAGGGACGTTTCCCGAGTTCTTCCCTGGCGTTGAAAAGGACCAAAGCCACGTGGCTCTTGCGGGACTTTTTGATACAGCGCCGGTCAATAAGATGGTATCCTTGACGCGGCTTCTGTGGCACTGAGAAATTTCGCATACTTACATCATTGTAATTAGTAACTTTTATTACGCCAGTTTCTAATGCACAAGGCATCACCCGATGGCACAGGCATCAACCGATATCATATAAGGTTAAGACAGGTATGAAAGAACTGAACATTTCCCTGCCTCCATACCCCACAATGGGATTTACAATCCCATTTGGTGCCCATTTGGCCCCCATTTGTTGCCCATGGAAATGTTAGCAGGGAAAGAGTTAGATTTGTATAGCACAGAAAGGGTGGTCTAACAGGTGTTAAGATTTGCCCTAACTGTCTTGTACGCCATTAATTCCACAGAAGCATTTTCCAAGTTCTGCGCATTCTCCCCAAATCCGAAACGAAAGTGGTCAGAGCAGTTGCAACAGCTGACAGGGACTTTTGATGAAGGTCATACAAGTGAATTTGCGTCGGATTTCCATGCTTTGTTAGTGTGGCTTGTTGGCCTAAGCGTGTATGGTTTTCAGAGTGAAGATGACCAAGAAAGAATGAGACCAAGGTGAACTAACTGTTTGTAAACTTAACTAATATTCATTTGCATCAGCTAGGGTTTCTACAGCTCTCATATATATACGCATCGTAACCAAAATTCGTCGTCTGATTTGACGACCGTTAAACAGAGTGTATGACGTGGGACGGTTATAATGTGGCTAGGAAGGCTTATACATATATGTCTGACAATACAGCAAAGGAGCATAAGCGAAATAATATATATAAGGAAAAAGAAATCTCATTCACGCGTCAACATTGTAACGCACGTATGTAACGCACACGTGTGTAACGCTACTCTCATTGGTCGGCCAACTAATCAATATTCAGTGACGTCACAATACTGATCTTTCTCCAAATGGCGCATAAAATAAACAGAGACCGTTTCGGCTGAATAACTTTATAAAATGGCGTCTAAATTAACAAGGATGGAAGCAGGTCGGCCTAGGTCCTTCAATCGTTATTGTTATCGTTAACTCCTAATTTCTAAAGCGTGAATCTAAAGCTTAGCGTGTGGCAACAGCTTATTCATGAGCGCATAGCTTGTGCCTAAACGAATCTGATAGACCAAATAAATGCTCGAAGACAGTTAGCTCTGCCGCCTCACGATATTACTTCTATAGACAAACACAAGAAACTTCGTCACTGTGACTTTCTCACTTTCTTTGTAAATAGTTTCATGTCAGTGAAATAGAACATTTTAAAGATGCCGTATGAAATAGAGTATGGATTGGATCAGTTTTGCCAGGAGTCCCATGGAATTCGATTGAAATACTAAGTCAAATGGTCATTTGCGAAAATCTCATCGATTCCATTTATGGGCAGAATATAAATGAAATGCCAATTGAAGATCTTGCGCAACGTGCCATTTTAGCTCCGACAAACAAAGATGTATACACTTGAAATGAATATTAAAATTATTGAGAAACTTCCTGGAACACTTCATGTCTACAACAGCGCCGATTCAATTGTTCCCGATGATACAGCAGATGAAGCAAATTATCCGCAGGAGTTCCTTCATCAACAAACACCTTCAGGAATGCCACCCAAATAGATTGCCGCTATAAGTCGGAGTTATTGTCATGCTACTTCAAGATTTAAATCCGAAAAGGGACTTTGCAACGGAACCCGGTTGCTTATCAAATCGCTTCACAATAACTTTATTACAGCAGAAATTGTTTCTGAATGCAACAGAGGCGATTTTGTTTTTATTCCACGAATTGATTTGGCACCAAGCGACGTAAATCTTCCCTTCATCTTGAGACGCCGTCAATTTCCAATCATTCTTGCTTATGCAATGACAATCAACATATCTCAGGGTCAAACATTTGAATCTGTAGGTGTGTATTTGAAAGATCCAGTATTTTCCCATGGCCAACTTTATGTTGCTCTGTCCAGATGTAAAAATCCACACGAGTTGAAAGTTTTTATCAAAGAGGGCATTCTTCAAGGAAAACTTAAAAACGACGACAAAGTTTTTACCCAAAACATTGTTTATAGTGAGATTTTCAAAAATCTCTAAACTATGAAGGTCCTAATAAATTTAACGCACATTGCAAAACACAATTTCAAATTGTTTTCAAACCGTCTTAGGACGGGTAAACATCTAGTTTATTAATAATCGCAAAAAAATAGGAATTTAAACTTGTTTATTTGTCGACCACGGTTATTGATTGGTTTATTAACAAACCAATAAACCTATGTATTACTGTGGTCCTCAAAGCTATGTAAAAAATAAAGTTTTCAAAATGTATAATGGTACATTTTTATTCTCTTATGCTTCATGTAACAATGATTCCTACCAAGTTTTATGGGAATTGCACAAAGTTTAGAACTTTTTAGATTGCTCAACTAAGTCAAAGTTCTTGAAATAATTTTTGTATTAAATGCATTGCGTGGTTTCGTATTCGCACAGGTGCAATTGATGCTTTGATTGTAAAACTGTAAGATGTGATTGAATAACTTGGTAATACTATTTCAATTTCCTTATTCAATTTATTGATTTACATCACTGCATGTTGCAGCCATTTGGCCTATTTTGTTGTAAAAGGAAAGTTTTTATTCTCTTATGCTTCATGTAACAATGATTCTTACCAAGTTTTATGGGAATTGCACAAAGTTTAGAACTTTAGAGGTTGCTCAACTTCGTCAAAGTTCTTGAAATAATTTTTGTATTAAATGCATTGCGTGGTTTCGTATTCGCACAGGTGCAATTCATGCTTTGATTGTAAAACTGTAAGATGTAATTGAATAACTTGGTAATACTATTTCATTTCCTTATTCAATTTATTGATTTACATCACTGCATGTAGCAGCCATTTGGCCTATTTTGTTGTAAAAGGAAAGGCTGTTTTCAATTATAAGAGAAGTTATTAAAATAAAACCTTTTGTCCAAAGCTAGTCACATCTTCTGAGTTTCTGAACCTCAATTCGCAGAGCGAGGATTGCAAACCACAGTCAGATTGCTGGCAGAGTAAAACTCGAATTTAATTGGCGAGAGCTACCAATATATAACTCTGACTGTATATTAGGATGGGAAGATCCTTCCAGACATTACGAGAGTCGGTTGATAGTCTGGTCTCAGGATATGAAATGGATCAATTACTCGGAGTGCCAAAGTTTAATCATGGCACAGATGAAGAAACCAGTCAAGCTGTTGTGAGTGTGCTGATAGGATCAAAGCGATGTGCTTCGATACCACGGCATCAAATACACGATATCGAGCAAGTGCATGTTCTCTGACTGTGGTTTAACAATCGAAACATCATTTGCACCGAGAATAAACTTGAAAAAGACCTATTGCATCTTGCTTGTCGGCATCGTATGCACCAAGTCATCTTTAGTCATGTTTTCAAACATTCAAGTGGTCCAGGCATCAAGTGGTCCAGACAGGTACTTCTAAGCGATTCCTTGAGAACTGGCCATGCACGGATACAGATAGCACTTGACAGCACACAGATAACACTTGTCAGCACTTCAAGATCCGAAATGTTCAGAAATTCTCTCAGCGCTCAGCAACTTAGACTGGATGAAATTAGCTTTGCCAAGAACGCTTTACAATTTAGCAACCAGCCTTGAGATGACTACTGCGAACTACCTGAGCTCTGTATCATCTTTCTTGGTGATATTCCACCACGCGGAATCAGATTGATGGCAGCCGGTGCAATGCATCAGGCCAGATGGGTGACAAAGATATTGTATTCCATCAGAGTCTGAATATTAAGAGAACAATTCCGATTACAGTCCGGAAAGAAAATCACTTAGATACGTCAGCCTGTTTGTTACCCTGGTATTCACAGAAGCATGAATTTACTGTCCTAACCCGATCACAGTGCCTTCCAATGACCTTCGGCTGCTAAAGTTTCTCTTGAAGTACAAGGTGATAAATGACGTCATTTCTGTATCAGCCACCAAGGCTCTCTACAGGCACTTGTGGTGTGTAAGTGAGGAGATGATAAACTTGGTCTTTTTTTTACCCTGCCATCGACCATGAAATTAAGCGAAAGATGGTCATGGTCAGAAGACGAGACAGTGTGCACAGAGTCTCAGGCTTGTTAACGACATTCGTTGAGCGGGTTCTTAAACTCATCCTAGATTCATCTAGGGTGCACTGGGATGACAGTACAATTTCATCTTGGTTTCTATCTGTTTGTTCTGCACATCTTATTATCAGCCCTCCTAAATACACAAACTCTGTCACTTGTTCCAGTGCGTGATTTTTCAGTCTGATCTCCAGATCTTCATGGTGTTTTCCAATAGTCATTGTTTTAGTTTTTTGCGCATTGATTTTAAATCTTTTACTGCTCTTATCTAACCTGTCTGTCAGCTCTTGTAGTTGCTCTTATAGTTGATCCAACAATCTAGAACTCTCTAAAACCATTGCGCAGAAATTGTTCAGTAAATGGCAGCCTTTGCAGTAACTTTCTATTACTTTAAGACTAGATGCTTGACTTTATATCAATAGATGGTTTGTCACTCAGTCTCTTACAATCTAAATTGTTCAGTTCGTATTTTTGATTTTAAAAGTCTTTGTTAATATTTTGAAGTGCGGATTTGTTTATTTTTCGGCATATGCAGATTGAAGAACAATATTATCCTGAATATTGAAAAGTCATGAGCACTGAGCGACCTCCAAATATAAACCAATCAAACTAAACTTTTACACTTATTCATTATTAAGGCAAGGTAACAAATTGAGATGGTACCATAAAGGAAATAACAACTTCTATTTGTTAGGATCATCCTACTCTGTATTTGTATTGCGCCTGTCTTAACCTTTGGAAAGCGATGTATGTGAAGTTAAGCTTTCCTACCGCAAGAGTCACTGCTGCAGTTAGACATTGCTTTGAGATTGAAGGAAGCACTTTTCCAACAACGTCATAAAAATTCCGTGCAATAGAAAATTTGACGTCATAAAGACAATCTATTAATATTCACGTTTTCTATGATAATACTTTCAATTATTGCGGTGACGTAATTCAGTAAGTATGACTCCACTCGCTAATAGCAACACATTTAAGTAAGTCTCTAAATAAGTGAGTAAGTATATTCTTTATTAAGAAGCGCTAACAAACGCTCGGCGCTGTGCAAGAAGATATTACAGCATGTGCAATAGAAAACCGCAAAACCCCACCACACTGGCGAGCAATAAAGCATCCCACCAAATGTAGTGGCCCGTACCACACCAAATAAACAGTCGCCGAGAGTCCCTGCGATCTCAAAACCCGAAGTGCGTAATGGTCAGGTGTTTTATATGACCCGAGAACCCATTTTTTCCCATTAAGGTCGACACCCAAAATATTAGGAGTGAGCACCCTGGCGATATTATTCAAAATGAGAGGTGGGGGCGTACCGATGGCTGTCCGGAGGGCGCATGAATCTTATTTCACTGGACTACCGTCCACTGCCTACCGCTCCTGTCCACTCGCAAAACCCCAAAACACGGCCGAGCAGTAAAGCATCCTACCAACAGTTATATTGTATTGTTTTCGGATATTTGTAAAGCGCTTCTAGCGGGCGGGCCATTCAGAAGCACTCCCAGTGCGAGAGACCCCGACAGAAAAAGGAAGTTTTAAGAAAAGCAAAAGAGGAAGAGACGTTACCCGAGAGAATAGAAGAAAGAACGAACGGAAAAAGCTCATTCCAAAGAGCAGGGCCAATGGAAGCAAAAGACCTAGATTGAGCCAGTGAAGTCCTGACACGGGGAACGAGGAGGTCCAAGCGATCAGAGGAACGAAGAAGACGAAGAGAAGCAGCAGAGTGGGGGCAATGAATTAAGTCACATAAATATTTCGGAGCGAAACCAAGTTGAGCATTTGAGACAAGGATGAGGACCTCGAATTGGATGCTCGCAGAAAGCAGGAGCGAGTGAAATTCTTCTCCTATAAAGGTGGTGATATGAAAGTTTCGAGGAAAAGGGGCAATTAATCTAGCAACAGCATTGAGAACGGACTGAAGAGGAACAAGACGGACTTTGGGAAAACCAATGAGGAGGGAATTGTAGTAAAGTCTAGAGCAGACAAATGCATGGACAATTGAAGTGAAAATTGGAGATGAGACAGAGCAACGGATAGCTCTAAGTCGCCTTAGGTGAAAACATGGGCGGCGATCTAGGGGGTCATGGGGGACAAGACCCCCACCTTTAAGAGTGTGGGGGTCACGCCATACATCGGACCCCCCAAATTTTGAAGATACACCAAAAAAGGTAAAGAAATGCAATTGTGTGTGAGGGCGAAAATGAGTTTTGAGTGCCTTTTTGACCAGAAAAGTTGTTTTGAGGCAGAAGTGTCCCCCAAAATTTTGAAGAAAAAAGTAATGTGAGAGAAGGAAAAAAGGAAGAGAAGGGGAAAAGGCCAGTGGAGACCCAACGTAAAAAAGGTCATCAACTTTTTTGGAAGATGAGATTTAAAATTTTTTCGGATTTTTTGGAAGATGAGATCCGAAAAAAGTCTACGGACGAAAAAAGTTACCACTGGGAAAAATTAGTAAAAAGAGGCCAATGACTAAAAAAGATCATCAACTTTTTTTGCTGATGAAAGCGAAATTTTTTGGAGATAAAGTGCCAGAAAATTTTTTTTGGGGACAAGATTGAAAAAAAAGGTCGTCGACGAGATCATGGCCGACTTTGTCCCCCCCCCCACCTCTCAGACAAGATCGCCGCCACTGGGTGAAAATAGGAAGTGCGAGTGAGTTTGGAAATGTGTTCAGTAAAAGTGAGAAAATTGTCAAGGGTCACTCCTAGATCACGAACGCTAGACGAGAAAGTGAAAAGCGGAAACCTTTGAGAGCAGAGCAAGTCGAGTTTTTTAGCGCCAGAAGAGTGAGTTCGGACCTATCAACAGCTGAATAAATTTCAGAAAGTAAAGAAAGGAGGGCAGTTTCAGTGGAGTGGTGAGCCCTAAAACCTGACTGAAAGGTAGGTAGAAGACCAGATTGTTCCAGATAAGGAAGAAGTTGAAGAGAGACAAGGCGTTTTACTTACTTAAGAGAGGCGTTCAAGGGTTTTGGAGAGAAATGATAGATTATAGGTTGGGTCAGAGTTTCCCAAACTGTGGTCCGCGGACCAAGAGGGGTCCTCGAAGGATATGGCGGGAGTCCGAGATAGCTTTCTGAAAATATTCATTAATGATTAACACTGCATGGTTTTAGCATTAACAGCCTGTGTTTTCAAATTCGTACTAATTAGTATGACTGTTACTGTATGATCCATACGGGTCCAATTGGGTATTCGATCACACAGTTTTTGTGACGCTGCTAATAGTTATTCTTCGCGTACTACAGTGACATAAATAAGATGTATGGTCAAGTTGCATTTCTAAGTAAGTAAATATATTTTCTAATGAACGCTAGCAAAAGCACCGCGCTTTACATACAATGTTATGCAGAAGAGAAGAAAAATAGAACAACGAAGTAATAATAACGTTAGAGTAAAATGAAATAATTTAGCAGAGGCCTAACTGTACAGCATCCTACACAGAAAACCTTGTCGGGTAGGCCCTAATTGTCAAATCTTGGGAGAACCAGATTGTGTGAACGCGGGTGCAAATCAAACCCGATCTTTAGAACGGGTGTTAGAAGATCATGGAGGAGGTGGTGACTGGGGTGTTTAAGAATGCTATTAGAGATATCGCGATCAGCTTTATTGCACAGTTCATCAAAATTTGGAAACGAATGAGGGATGTAGCCAAAACGAACCAACTTTCGCAGAATTGCGCCGAAATGTTCATGTTCCTGCTTGTTAGCAAAGCCCAACCATACATCAGAACAGTATAGCACACGGTGACAATGGTGGCTCGTATCACGCCATGAAGCCTGGCTCCCGAGAGTCCGTGCGAAATCAAGATACGATGATCGTAAAAGGATTGCTCTGCCTTTGCACTCAGTCTCTGGATATTCAGCGAGAAATCCAAACTTATTGGTTACCTCAATTCCTAGTATTTTGAAGGACGAAACCCTCGAGAAGCCGCATATGGGTGGTGGACAGGATTTAAGGTTCTAGCCTATAAATTTGTAGAAATTTGTTGAATTCGCTTGAGTTTAGCTTTAAATGAAATATAACAGAGTTTTTGCATAGCATCTGATCCCTAATTCGTTCAAGACATCAACCAAGTTGACGTGTGGCTTGGCAGAGGCTAAACTGAGTGACAAGTTCGAGGAATCGTAATGAAGTAGGAATGGTAGGGTCTCCACTTGTGGCATGTACCACACCAAATTTAAACAGTCCCCGAGAGCCCATGCGATCTCAAATCCCGAAGTGAGTGGAAGGACTGCCTTGCCTTAATGGTCAGGTGTTTTATACAACCCGAGAACCCAATTTTTTCTCATTAAGGTCGACACCCAGAATATTAAGAGAGTGCACCTTGGCGATATCATTTAAAATTGGAGGTGGGGGCGTGCCGATGGCTCCCCCGACGGCGCATGAATCTTATTTCACTGGACTTATTCATGTTAAGATTTATGGTACAGCTGTGCCCAGGTAGTGATGTGCTCAAGCTCCATCTCAGTGGTAGTGATACTAGATTAGGGTACTGTAAGGTAACGGTAATCGGCATATGTAAAGGTGTGGCTGCATTTGTTGGTTGGTTTTAAACCAGAGATAGCGACTTCAAAATCAATGAGTCCGTATCCCCGAATGATGCTTGCATTGATTTGTGCATAGATATTTCTTCCCAGAACTTAGTGCAGCGACTTTATTACGCCAAATACATGACAACCCATATTTTCACGCCTTAAATTGGAGATAAGTACATGCACGAGAAGGTTAAATAGCTCAGGAGACAGCCCTGCCCAACCTAACACTGCTGCCAACATGGAAATGGGAAGACAAAGCTGCCATTTTATCTAGCCGCTACAAAAAACTTACGACACCAACTGCAAATAATGTCGAAAATGGATACCGGTATATCGTAGTCAAGTAACTCTTAAACAATTTATAATGCTTCACGCCAGTGATTTTCAAACTTTTTGAACCAGGAACCCATATTTTTTAGGCATAACTTGCGAATCCAAGTAGTGTATGAATTTCAAAACAAAGGCTGTTAATGCTAAAACCATACAGTTAATGTGTTGATGAATATTTCCAGTCTTGTTGTCAAGACCTTAAACCTCAAGACCAAGACCAAGACCTTGAACCTCAAGATCAAGACCAAGACCTTGAACCTCAAGACCAAGACCAAGACTTTGAACCTCAAGACCAAGACCAAGACCAAGACCTTGAGCCTCAAGACCAAGACCGAGACCAAGACCCCCAAAATCGCTGTCATATCCAGACTTCTATTCCTTACTACAAATTTTCCAGTCAGACCACTCGTTATTTTAATGAAAACATGAGGTTTTTCTTTTATTCAAGCAAAACAACTTTAAATGGAGACCGCAGAGAATTCCGAATTCCTATTTACAAAAGTCCTTCATGCGAAATGTTATTCCAAATGCCTGTTGAATTTTATAAAAATTGCAATTTGCTCAGAATTTTCTGACCAAGACGTGACCTGTGGGATCTCATAAAAATTCTGCCATGTGAAAAAAACACGGTCTACGAGTGCTGAAATCGCTAGCACGCAAAGCAGCTTTTCAAGAACCGGATGTAAATGTACAAATTAATCATGAGTCTGTTTTGAAATCATTCCATGGTAAATAACCGGAAGTCAAAATAATTGTCCAAAACAACAGTGAAGCCTCATTCACACCGTGTAAATACTAAAGCAATAACTGTATGAGTAATTATTGGATAAATTTTTAAAATTCTTGCCGTTTGTTAAAATCAATGACTGTTCATATTGACAAAAGTCTTGGTCTTGGTCTTGCAAAACCAAGACCAAGACTTTGAACCTCAAGACCAAAACCAAGACCAAGACCTTGAACCTCAAGACCAAGACCTTTGGTCTCAAGACCAAGACCAAGACCAAGACTTTTTAAAACGAACTCGAGTGCACTCGAGACCAAGACCTTGGTCTCGAGGACAACAAGACTGAATATTTCCAGTACGCTTTCGCGGAACCCCGCCATATCCTTCGCGGACCCCTCTTGGTCCGCGAACCACAGTTTGAAAGCACTGGTTCACGCTATCAAAAGATTTTCAGAGATCAAGCGCCACAGCATGCACGCAACTACCTGTAATGTTCAAATAATCTTTGGTTAACTTTAACGCGAAAATAGCATCAGTGCAACTAGCCCACATGTGCGTAAATCCTGAAGCGCTAATTGTGCATTTCAACTGTCGCTTGAATGTATATAAGCCTATGCGCTTTCCTTGGCCTAAACTGTCACCTGGAAACATAATAACATTGCTTTAAATCTACTTATAAAATTCTTCCCCGTGCACGGTAGTGCGTGACTCGTATTCAAATTCACACACTCTGGAATTTTATATCCTTCAAATACTTTTATTTCTTCAATTTCCAGTAAAATAATTCGCACAGTTACTGTAGGCCTACATTTATATTACTAAATTACAACAAAACTGCTCCAGTAACTTCTCTGATTAAGAAACCTGGTATCAATCCAGATTCTCCATCCAATTACTGTCCAAAATCCATTCTCAAACATATTTCTAAAATACTTGAATGTTATTTTTGGTTAGACTTCACCAACATTGCGAACGTATTTTTCTTAGAACATTGACATTGATTTGAGGTGGCATCTGTGTTAATTAGTTTAATTAACAATCGTTTCCGGACGTTTGATTGACAGCAGTATTTTTATATGTATAGGCCTAATGGCAGCGTGAACAGGTGGTATTAAGTGTTAAGCCTTGCATATTTAGCCAGATGGTTGTACTTGTGTCTGCAGATAGTCGCGCGTGAGGCGCGTGAAAGAGGGTGCTGATATAGGCCTAAGCGGTTTCTGAATTTTAGTCACAGGTATAAGAGAGAGCTGCTTTGTGTTTAGCTAGCCTAAAAGGGTCAGTTGATTTGTAAAAGTGATTTTCTTGTGTGTTGAAATGGAAGAACAAGCCTTTCAACAGTCTACGGACTGCGCTAACGTGAATTTACTGCCACGCACTACCAAAGTTAACTTACCTATAGGTAGAGATAGAATAGAAAAATTACAGTTACGTGACTAATGGATGTTCACACACATTTTACTGGCTCACAATATTTCAAACCTCTTCATTCTGCTTATTAACGATGCCATTCAGGAGAAACTGCCTTCGTAAACAGTCTTGGTAATATTTATCAAGCTGCTAATTGTGGCCAGCACCAGTGGCTGACTAATAATAATAATAATAATAATAATAATAATAATAATAATAATAATAATAATAATAATAATAATAATAATAATAATAATAATAATAATAATAATAATAATAATAATAATAATAATAATAATAATAATAATAATAATAATAATAATAATAATAATAATAATAATAAGTCCCCAAGGGATCATATGTACCTTGGGGCAAAAAATAATAATAATAATAATATATCAGCACCCTCTTTCACGTGCCTCACGCGCGACTATCTGCAGACACAAGTACAACCATCTGGCTAAATATGCAAGGCTTAACACTTAATTTTTTCCAAATCCTGAGGGATCACTGATACCTCGGTTTAAAAAATAAATAAATAATAATAATAATAATAATAATAATAATAATATCTTTGTTTATTAATTTTTAACTGACAAGTACGAAGTGAGATTACATGACATAGAACTAAGAGATGATAACAAGTTTTACAGGAGTCGAATATAACTGTATGACAGCCATGCAAGGCGTCCATCTGTCCTACTGCTCATTTTACCATTGCCTCTGAGCTGACCTTGTAGGGCTAGCGGGTTTCGAACCTGCGTCCTTCTGGTCTTCGTGCCAGCGTGTTACCATTCAACCATCTTTCCACCGCAATTCAGGCGGATCCCGCCGGATCTGAGATCCGGTACCTCTAATTTAACCATCTTTAGTTGCAATAATTGTCGGGCTCAGCACACGAATTTATATCGCTTAATGATGGCGGTGCACTTTCAAACTACAAGAATTGTAATAAGATACGTGGTTCTTAAAACAACACTACAATCATCTACAATGCAATTACAGACGGTTCAGCAGTTTTAAAATTTTTCTGCACGACCTTGTTAGATCTGAAAAGCGAACTCTTCAAGATATCCTATCCTGATTCCATCCCTGCCTCACCACACAACTACCATTATCACCGATTACCACCGTAGCACCCTGTTGTCTCTTCGGCTTGACCTCCCCGCACTGTGACCTGGTACCGGAACGGACAAGGCGGACATGGCTATTGCGGACTTGATTTGATATAGCGCCGCTGGATAAGCTGGTCTCCCTGACGTGACTTTTGTGTGGGGCTGAGAAATTTTAGGGTTTACATCTACATTTACCTTCCTGTGATGAAGAATTCAGTTCCCTTTCTTACTGTAGTGACATTAAGACGTTGGAAGGTGACTAATGTACTGCGTGAGCTCTGTTCTCGTGCCTCTGTTCCACCTGGTCACCGCTCTCTTCGCTCTACCACCCGTGGTGATCTCTCTGTTCCTTTTGCACGCACCGCTACTATGCAGCAGCGTGCTTTCTCCGTCGTTGGTCCCAAAATTTGGAATGGGCTTCCTTCTGAGCTGCGGTCTCTTCCTCGAAACTCATCCACCGCTTTCTTCTCTGCTCTAAAGACTTTTCTCTTTCGCCGGGGTTGGGCTGGGAGCGCCTCTGAATAGATTCCTTGAAGGGGCGCTATATAAATGTTTGATTGATTGATTGATTGAAGAGAAGTCTTACGCTATACATTTCATTCGACAGTCTGTCATGTGACTCTTTTGTGCAGCTGAAGCCTTTGATAAGGCACATTCTTGGATGGCGGCCAATAAACGCCTCTTTAACCTGTCAAAGGCTGAATTTATGTTACTGGGCACTATAGAGCAGCTTGAAACATTTGATCGGCTTAAGTCTTTGAAAGAATCAGTTGTTGAGCTGCTCGTAACTTAGGTGTTGTTTTCAATTCTACCATGTCTCTCACTGGCCATGTAAACAGTATTTGTAAGTCATCATAAATTATGCTTATTCGTGACATGCGCAAAATTAGGGGCTATGTGCTCATGCTTGCCAGGATATCTCCGGCAAATGCGTTTTTTTTCAGTCGCCTAGATTACTGTAACTCGCATCTTACTGGTATCAATTACAAACATCCTGAAGCTGCAAAGAGTTCAGAACTCTATCGTAAGAGCCATAACATAGCCAAAATACATTCAAAGATGAACATATAACCCCAGTGCTGGCGTCCTGGTCAGCGAAGAATTAGTTTCAAATTAGGGCTCACCGTTTATAAAAGATAAAATTGTAGGGACATAGGGACAGACCATTGGTCCCCGGCACATCACGGCACCCATCGCCAGACGGCGGGAACGGACCCCAAAGTTTCAACTGGTACCAGAAGCGGGGTCCCGTTTCCGGTCTCATTTCCGGTCCCGTTTCCGGTCCGTTTCCAGTCACTCCCGTACATCCGGTAAGTCCCACCACAGCAGCAATATGCAGGTCTTTCAGTATTCCCAGTTCGTAAAGTCCTTTCAGGTGAGTTGCAATTATAGAGTTCGGAACGAGTTCGCTTAAATCAAGCTGCAGATAAAATGCAATCAGGAAGAGTGTATGCAGGTAGTGGCATACCAGTTGAGGTTAGTGTAACCGGAAGTAACCGGTAAGGTGAAAGTTGGACTTTCTTTGATATAGATAGAGAATCGATATCAGACGGTAAGTGGGTGCATAAACCTCAGAGAGATAAGATTGTAGACAACGATGTAGCTGTTATGAAGCAACCGTGTGAAGTAAGAAATGAAATCGAATGGAGAAATAGGAATGCATTAGACCATAATGGAAAATCGACATGATCTTAACATTGAATGTTTAGTTTCAGATTCTGGTTCAACCTTCCATGGCCTGCCCAGTAGTCCTACTGCTCCCCGCTTTGCAACCATAGCAACGTCGCAAAATCGTCATGTAAACCCCTCCAGCGTCACCACAGATATGCATCTCAGTCGCATTGGTACACAAAATCGTGGGAATGCCACTTTCCAGATCATCCCAGTCTACACTAAATCGCAAGTCATCCGTCAAACGTCACGCTGAGAGATGAACCGCCGTTGTCACAGAAGAATTTATACCCGGGAACCTCCCACTTGTCCACGGAGAAATCATTGTCCAAGAGGTTAGTAGCTGTCAAAACAACATGCAACTAAGCAAGCCAACGTGTACCACTTCGTCAGTCTCTGGAAAACCGACTGATGAGAAGTCCCAGTACGTCAGTGTCACACCTAAAATAGAAACGAAGATGCTGACCGTGGTTGATGATCGAGCAATTGCTACAACTACGTCCGTAGTCCTGACCGCCATCAGTGTTGTTCCAGATACGCCCTTGAAAACCATGGAAACTGTGACCGTGAGCGACCTTGGCACTTTAACCAGCACATTGACCACGTCTGCCAAAGCTGAGGCGAAAGAGAATGATTCAGGTGAAAGAAAACGCCAGTTGATAAAGCTTGAGACGTATATGGGTCCAGCCCAATCGAAGCCTATCTCCGGAAATACGAGGTTTGTTCCAGGAACAACGCATGGACGGAAGAGGAACTTTTGAATCAATTGATGTGCGCGCTAAGACAGCCAGCGAACCAAATCCTTTGGGATTTCGATGCCAAAAAGGTGGTGACAAGTACGGACAGTCACAAATCTTCGTGCTCGTTACGGGAGCCAGGACCAAGCTACCATTTACCAGGCACGAATAGCAACCCGGAAACAGACACATTGAGCGGAGTTGAGTGTTCTGGTGCAGGACATTGGCCGTCTGATGGAGGAGGACCTGAAAAAGTCTACCGATCGTCGTCCAAATTGAGTCCAAGCCTTGAAAGAAACAGAGTCCTCGCCTGACCTTCTTCGTCGCTTATTGAGAGAGGAATTGGAGCCTCATCGACGTCGTCTTGAACAGGCCTCAACGAGAAATTAGGAACCCCTTAGATTTCGGGAAGAGGATGATTTTTAACTACCATTTTGAGATGAGAGTCTAATCAGAAAATTAGTTCATGATTGTGATGTTGTTTTTGCTTTGTAGTATTTACTGGTTGTTGAATATTGAACATATCACGTCGATCCATTCCTGAACCAGTTGGTCTTTTGGGAAAATTGAAGAACTGGGAAGAAATAATACTTCTCCAACGTTAGACAGAATTGATCCATATATACGAGGAAACAGGATGAAGTCCTACCTGTTGGAGTATGACCTGACTCCTGGCCGACGTCCTAACCGTTGTGGTTCGATCAGAGTTGATGATTCTTATGGGTCCATGCCCAGACTGACCGTAGGGTTTGCCAGTCGCAAACTTCGGTGTGGCTGATGAGTCGGATCAGGTGTTGTTTGTGGGGGATAGATTTCGAGAGAATCAAATGAAGATTTTGTGGTATAGTTTCGATAAATTTGGTACTTCAAGGTATTTTGGGATGCCAGGCTCTGTAATTGACGCAGAAATTGATGTTCTATGATCGGATGGCAGCGATCTATATCGAAATTAAGAAGTTTTCTGTTACCCTTAGTAAAACGAATCGAGAAGGTTCTACGTTGCAGCCGCCATTGAATACAACGATCTTGCTTCGTGCAGGGAGTATAATCTGATTTGTTTTTATGTCATAGTATTGCCCCAATGTTAAGTGTTTAACTACGTTTACCCAAGGTCCCAGGTTCAACTCGGATGATTGATTTTATGATAGATAATCGAACTTACCTTGCAATATATGTGTGTCCATGTGTTGAAGTGGAAGATTTCTGTAGGCCCATGTAGTGATGTGAAAACAGATTATCGCTTGAAACTATTGACGTCAATTGTACTAAGAATCCAGCTGTGGCTGATTCTAGTTGTTTTAAGTTACATGTTCAGCTATTTTATGGTAATTAATTATTTTAAGTTTGGTTATTAAAATAAACGGATAAATGGACCCAGACCAGCTTATGAATGCTGTGTAGATGAGTCCTGTTCTTAGACAAGCAGTTACGCGTTGATTACCCGAAATCCTAGAGGAAAGTCGTAGCTTAGCAGGTAATTCAGAGCATTCTTCCCGAGTTTGATTTAGAGCCTGATGTACTGTAACAGTCAGCTAACTTATCTTATCTTAAACTACTTCTTATCTCACAGTGGATGTCATCCAAACTTCTCTGCCTTAACCCTTCCAAACCTGAATTAATCATCATAAGCCTTCCTGACCAAATCAAGAAAATCCCTGACCCTTCCATACACCTATCTACTGACTCGTCTTCTCTTACCTTCACCTCTGACTCCCCGTCCGCAATTTTGGTATTACTTTTGATCCACATCTCCAACCTCTCGCGCTCCAGCTTCATGCACATTCGCTACCTCCGACGCATCCACCCATGATTGACGTTGAAACTGTCTCCACCATTGCTACCTCCATTGTTCATTCAAAGCTTGATTATTGCAATTCCCTCTTCCTCAACTTTGAATCCACCCAAATCAAGCGTCTACAACTTATTCAAAACTCACTAGCCAGAGCTGTTACTAGAACGCCCAAACATCATCATGTCACTCCCATTCTCGAATCACTCAATTGGTTAAAAACCTCAGAGCGAATTCACTTCAAAGTCTTATCACTAACGTACAACTCCCTACAATAATCCAATCCCGATTACCTTCGCGATCTCTTCACCATCCAGGAAACCCGCTCCACCCCATCATACTCCTATCAGTTTTTCTCGACCTCCAGTCACTGCTCATCGCAAGTTCAACCGAGCCATATCCAACACAGCACCACGCCTCCGGAATGATCTCCTCCTGAATTACGCAGATTCTCCCTTCCGCCATCATCATTGCAACCTGTCCTCCATCCTTCTCCTCATGTTCCTCTATCTATCACCTCCGGGCCTTCCACTCAAAATTGAAGTCTCACCTTTTCAAGTTCTCCTATACCCTGACTCGTCTGATCCTCCGACTTCCAATTATTCTCGCCCAAAACGACACCCGCCTTGACAGCTGCTCTGCCTCATCTCTTGATCTGGACCCCTGGAAATCGGGCTTCGAACTCTTTTGGACTACTCTTTGGCAAATCTCCTTTGATTTGATTTGGCCTTCTCGAAACCGGACTAGCTTGTACTTATTTTGGACTACTCTATGGAAAATCCCCTCAGATTTGATTTGGCCTTCTGGAATCTGGGCTCGGACTTCTTTTGGATTACTCTTTGAAAACACCCTCTGATTTGACGCAGCGTTCGTGAATAGGCTGGTGCCCTGCGCTTGGCCTTCGAGTGGTGCTTTAGAAGTTTGGAGATTACGATTACGATTACGAGGTAAGGAGGAGTTAATATTAAGCGATGAAATCCTCATGAACTCTGAGGTGTTACGAGGGGTAACGCTCACCTCTTGCTCAAAGGCATAATGCATAAATACATATAGAACTATATATGTGTGTCGTATAATAATTATGATGTTTGTAGGTATCTACAGGGTGGGCCAGTAGGAATGCACCAACTTTGAATGGATATAACTTGAACAATTATTACCCGAACATCGTGCCCAATATACTAAATTGAAAGTAATCATCCACTCTACTACTGTATCAAATCTTGCACTGATATACGGCACCACTGTTATAAAATTTCGGTGCGGCGCACACCTCTCAATTTTGAATGTAAATTTTGAACATCATGACGCCGCTCGCGGAAGAGGATAGAATTTTAATCCGAATTTTAAGAGCAGAAAAAGGATACAATGCACATCAGATGATGATAGAATTCCCTTCTAGAAAATGGAATAAATATGCTCTAGATCGATTGATTAAACAAATTGATGCTACGGGAACGTCTAACAGCCGCAACTGTGGTCGCAAACGTTCTGCGCGCACAGCAGCGAACATTGCACAAGTCCAAGAGTTAATTTCCAGCCAAGGCAACAATCCAGGGACGAGTAAGAGTCCGAGCACGTGGTGGACATTATTGAGTGTTTGTTTGACTGATGGTAAATTCACTCAAGATATTAATTGTTAGTACTAAGTGACTGTTTAGAACTGATGTCTTCAGTTTCAGACTTTTGTTTTTTCTTGCAGTTTTATGGCCAGAAAATGGCACATCGAATATTAATAGCATTATCTCATAAAGTCGTAACATTATCTCGTAGATATTTTGCAGAATCACAAAATGGATAATTATCTTCAATCTGATATATTGGACAAGACGCTCAGATAAAAATTATTCAAGTTATAAGGCGTCAAAGTTGGTGCATTCCTACTGGCCCACCCTGTAATTTCCATCTGTATGGCGGCGCAGCTTGTGTGTGTGTGTGTATGTGTGTGTGTGTGTGTGTGTGTGTGTGTGTGTGTGTGTGTGTGTGTGTGTGTGTGTGTGTGTGTGTGCGTGCGTGCGTGCGTGCGTGCGTGCGTGCGTGCGTGCGTGCGTGCGTGCGTGCGTGCGTGCGAGCGAGCGAGCGTGTCTGTAGCAGATGAAGACAATGAGTGCCAAGTGACAATGGACGATTCCTCAGTGGTTTCAGATCCAGAGGCATCGCTCTGCTGCTGCTGTTGCTGTTGCTGCTGTTGGTCTTTAACTCGTTCGTCTCTCTGTCTTTCTCTGTATCTCTGTCTGTCTGTGTCTCTGTCTGTCTGTACGTCTCTGTATCATTCCGCTTCAGCAACCGATGCAGTTGATGCCACTGCCGCAGCACAACAAAGGCATCGTTTGGCCAGATCGTCTGAATGGCCAGCAGCGCATCTGTCCAGCCATTGCCAGCTCCCTCTCTGTGTATGGACCCTCAGCTGCCACCCTCGACACCACTGGCGACCGAAGGAAGTGCGATGCATGGGACGGCGTATACCATAAGAGACCCATACAACAGTCGATGGAAAAGGAACAGGAATAGGACGAACTGAAGAGGAGAGGAGTAGGAGGAGGAGGAGGATGGGGAAAGAGGAAGAGAAGGAGGGAGATACGAGAGAGAGGAAGAAAACGATGAAGGAAAGGTTGAAGATGAAGAAGAGGAAGAATAGGAGAAAGAGAATGAAGAAGGGGATGGGGCTGAGGAAGTAAAGGGCACTTGCCCATCCTCCTTTCGTCCGTTCGCTCAGGTGACAGCGGGGGTAGGGGTCGAGGTGACGCTATTGTCATTGTCATGGACAACACTCGTAGCAGTGACAACTGTCGTATTGTTGTAAAATGTCCTCCCACACACTCACTGGCGACGCTTGCAGTCGCTGTAGCCATTGTTCCGTGTACCTGGCCTGAGGACTGTGACGGCTTATCGTCTCCGCCCGACAGGTAAGCAGGTAGGACAGCCAACAGAGCGTATCGATTGGCAAAGTTCAGCGCACCGACCGACCGACTGAACTCTGGGATTCAGTCAAGCGTAAACCCCAAAGACTTCTGCTCCACTGAACCAAGACGACTAAGAACCATCGCTTCTTTGACTCTTTCATCTACTTCCTCCACCACCTCCTCCTCCTCCTTCTCCTCCTCCTTCCTCTTCCTCTTCCTCCTCCTTCTCGTCCTCTTCATTCTCATCATCATCAACAACAGCAGCCACATGCGTTATCTTCCTCATCAGCTGGATGTCGCGATGCTCAATGTCATGGTCGGTTTCCTGTTTAATACAAACAACGTCTCTATCCATCTCTGTCACTCCGCGTATGCCTGGCTTTATCTGTGTATTTCTACCTATGTCTGCCTATGTCAGGGATGGCGAACCTATGGCACGCGTGCCCAGCCTGGCACGTCAACAGATTTTGCTTGGCACGCCACCTGAACTCTGAACTTTCGTTTTTTTCATACTTTTTTATATTTCTTTATTTTTTACACTCAGCAATTTCTTTCCTGCTTCATTGTCACATAAAATAATAGTAAATATGAATAATTGCATCATTAAGTAGCCACATCCAATATTAGCTTTCACTTTTTGAGTAGGCCTACTTCATTCCGTGTTCATTGGTTCAATAAAATTTCTGGCACGCAAAATTTTTCACTTTCTTTAAGAACTATTTTGTGGCACGCTTGCTAAAAAGGTTCGCCATGCCTGGCCTATGTCTTCGCATGTCTGTGTATCCATATGTTTATTCGGTTATTGTGTTCGCGTGTATGTGCATGTGTATGTCTGCATGTGTCCGTGTGTATGTCTCTGTGGATCGCTTCTTATCTGGTTCCATTCGCTTCCATCTACGTCAACTGTCAATCACCTCAACGCCCCGCCCATTAATCCACCTACACACACAAACACACATACAAACATACAAGCATACGTACACACATGACGGTGAATGGTGACATTAAGTGACAAAGACAGATGGTCAAAGGGATCTACGGATGGGTCACCGAGTGTCATCTGCTCTTATCCATAGGCATCATCGAAGACCAGCGACGCCAGCGCCAGAAGACAAGGAAAGGGAATGAGGGAAGAAGTAGGAAGGACGACAGAGGCGAAGATAAGGAAGAACCTGAAGAAGTGCCAGAAGAGAGGGAAGGGCAAAGAGGGAAGAAGAAGGAAGGATAGAGAAGGAAGTACCCGAAGAAGTGCTAGAAGAGAGGGAAGTGGAAAGAGGAGAGAAGAAGGAAGGATGGAGGTGGAGAAGAGAAGGAAGAAGTGCCAGAAGAGAGGGAAGGGAAAAGAGGGAAGAAGAAGGAAAGACGGAGGAGAAGAAGTGCCAGACGAGAGGGAAGGGAAAGAGGGAAGAAGGAGAGACGGAGGAGAAGAAGAGAAGGAAGAAGTGCCAGAAGAGACGGAAGGGGAAAGAGGAAGAAGACGGAAGGATTGAGGAAAAGAAGAGAAGGAAGAAGTGCCAGAAGAGATAAGGGGG